>MU915570.1:0-14170 GCA_036418165.1 Cooperia oncophora
GACACTTTCTGTGATTTTGGGCTCTACTAGCTTGTACATCAAAGGGTTTTTGCATGTTGGTTGATCGCAGGCAATGCCTTAAAGGAAGGCTTTTCCAAAAACTGTGTGAAAGGGGTCGTATTTGCTCGTTGGAGGGAGTCGTACTTGTCTTTGAGAAAAATATTTTTGGTACCTGACTTACCTCGCTTTTCTCCTTTCCATCCCCTCCCCCGATGACAGTTGTTGGTGGAAAACTAGAGCATTCTTGAAGCAAAAAACCTTACAAAATGGTGCGAAGTTGGGGGAAACTTGGGAAGGTGGTAAGTAAGATGGGGATGAGGATTGAGGGAGGTGGCGCTCGTATTCGAAGAGGACTTTGGAGGGACCATATTTTGCAGAATTTCTTCCCCACAGCAGGGCATAGCCTGACTACTGTTGGAGCTGTGATCACAATGGTGAACATAGTTGACACTCAAATCTGACAAGTAGTAATGAAGAGGGACGTACGACCAACAAAAATCTCAAAGGAATTGAAAGTTTCCTTACATGAAAACTCAAGACCCCTTCTTACATGGTACTATCCACATCAGATTCCGAAAAGGTGTGACGACCTTCTTCCGTAAAGTACTTGTTACGTTCTATGGATTGCAGGGTGGCGGCAATGTCTGACACAACAAGTACTTTGTCCTCAATTTCATCGTACTGCTGTCCCATCGCGTCCAGTAGTGAGTCTAACTTGTTCAGCATCGTAGCAGTGCTAGTAACAGATTGCTCCGTGGCGACATTCTGTTTTGCGGACGAAATCAACATATCACTGCTTCCAGAGGCCGTCGTGGCGTGTTGGATAACGAGAGCTGCGTCACAGATAACATCTTGTATCTTGCTTGGTAACCTCTGTCTGCTTTCCAATGTGATCTTCCCACTCATCAACTGGACCACCTTTCTTCAGGTACTCGTTCAATAGCTGAAAACCTATAAATAAGCCTGCGAACACTTAAAATTCAACTTCCTCTTAAAGACACAGTCCACGACTACAAAATGTGGATGGCGAGCTTCAAAAACCAAAGGGTGTATGCTAAGAGCTTCATTCGAGTTATTGGTGGAGAACAAGCAAAATAGGCTGCCCAAGCGCCCTGAATAGGGCCAGTGTAGTTTTCGAGCAGAGATTACGCATACGACGACGAAAATGAGCGTGAGAAAGATACGGCGAAATGGCGAGAAAAAACAGATAAGCGACACCGCCCCGCCACTTAACGATCACGGGCTGTAACAAAGAAGAAAGAAGCCGATTTCCAGGAGAAAGACAACTGTCGTATACACTCACGATATCTGCAGACGATAGGGCGTGTCACGGGGCGTGGATTGGAAAGCGGCCAAGTCGGTCTTTTGCACCACTAACGACATCCTGACTCGGCAGCTATTGGCCGGAAAGGAGACTTTGACAGCGCTTCAATTCACGCCCATTCAGTCGATCTACCGTTTACAGGAACCTCGAGTGCACCTTTTTCGTTCCCATAAAACACTTTCAACCTCGAAAATGTGCACCCTCTAGATTGCGAACTGCGTCACTTTGTAAAAGGATGAGATCTTACACATCAGGTAGTCGTGGACTGCGCCCTTCAAGGTAGAGGACACGATGTCTGGGGGCAGGTGGTGGCTGCCAACGTCATTGCTGGAAGGGCTGCGATAGGACATCTGGCCACGGCTTACTCAACCTTCCTCACTGATGCTGGCAGCAACCGCCGGCCCCGAGCTATCGTGCTCACTGCCTCTAATATGAACCCGAACCTCACAATAGAGAAATAATTCTTTTGGGCACACTGAAGTTACCCTTCATATAACGTGCACACAAGTTTAAAAAAAACGATTTACAGATCCATATTTGACAATGCAAACCGTACTTAGGTACATGTATGAGGTAACATTTTGAGAGTCACGTTTTACGCAAACGAAGATAAGGAAAGTGAACGCCACAAAACGAACAAGAGATCAGAGGTTGAGTCTCACACGGAGTTCCGCAACAAAACATGATGGTAACTGAAAAGTAAATGCGGAAAATCTAGATCACAGAAGAGCACAAAACAAAATACAAACACAGGTAAAAAAGAAACATTAATAAGAAACAACTTTAAAAGTATTCACGAAATCAACTCACAACAGCAAAACAAAAGTACCACATTTCAATGCATCTAAGAAACCAATGCTCTATTCAGATCCAAGACCACCTCCATTGCATCATCTGCTGAGATAATACGGCTATGACTTCTCCCTACAAAACTACTTTATTTAGACATCAATTTTGCGATATCACATCTGAAAACAACCAGTATGCAATGTCAGAGGTATTTTCTCATCGCACCTACTGGCCCAGCAGTCAAAGGGAGAGGGGAAGGGAAGAGGGGAGAAAGAAGTGCAACTCCCCCTACCCGCCAGCATCCACTACGAACGACTGCTGCGATCCACTGCATTTTAATGCACCATAACAAGGCGCTTATGGCCGGCTCCTCTTACTTGCGACGAAAGCCACGCAGTTCGAGTTGTTTTATCCACTTCTCATGCCATTTGTAAGCAGTAGGAAGTAAAGGAAAAGTGACAGTCTGAAGAAAAAGAGTTTTTGATCAGTGCCCGCTGTATCAGAGGATTACCCCTACTGGACAAACCGGACTCAGGATGAGTTTTTAATGAGAGGCGCAGAAAACAGTCGCACGGACTGAGCGGTGAGAACGTGGCCGACTAGAAGAAAAGAGGAACGGATATGATGGACAAAAATCTCTTAAAACGCAGAATTTGGTATCGCGTTGCACGAACCTTTACCATATCGTCTCAACCTCCGACACTTTTCAGTGAACTCAGATCAACAAGCTAGAAGGCAGGGGAAGGAATTGATGAAAATGTAGCTAACAGTATCCAACCGGCCACCTAAATGGATGTGAGGGGTATGGAAGGAGTACCTGGTGTGTGCCGTCAGTTTTCAATGTTGAAAAGTTTCCCGATGCTTGGCTCATCCATCAAAAGTACTCTCCGATTTGCTCCTCAGTTTTTTAGGAAGCCAGTGTGTACAGAAATAGAGAAATGCAGTTGCAAACATTTGAAAGGTTCAAAAGCATGTTCGCAAGCTGGGGGCTAAGATTTTCCAGATGAAGGAGCAAAAAAAAAACTTGTAGTGGTCTAAGAACGGATCTTAAAATATTGCAATCACTAAAAGGGATAAAATAAAGAAAAAGTTCCTAACGAAGTTCTGATCACACAGTAAGTACCTACCTAGAACAAGTTTACTATTAGGTATAAAGTATGAATACTCGTCCTTTTCAACAGGAAAACGTTTGTAAGGATACCAAGAATTAGGACTGAAAGCGATCTCAGGTTTCAATTCTTTGATAAGCCGAGTAGTCCCACCGACTTTCCAACCTCGAAAGACACTCCTGAAACATCAACTTAATATGGAAGACTGAACACCATTTTTTTTTGGAAAATCAAAATGATCCTTGCAAAACCGAAGCCGGTCTGCTTGGACCAAATAGTGTCATAAAATGAAGAAAATGACAAAGCTGAGCTAGCCTTGCAAAACTTGAACGTGCACAAGCATAGCCGAAAAGCAGTCTCCTCATTCAGCCACACAAGCATCACTCGCCTAACCACATAGTAGTAAAGTACGACTCCTCACGCTTTTGGAGGCGCACCTCAGCATACTGGGAGGGCCCCATAGGTAGTCGCACTTGGCCGGTAGGGAGGGGAATCGTATGCGGCCAAGAAAAAATTTGTTCCAGGCTTCTCGGATAAAATGTATCCAGTTACTGATTATTCCCGTTCCATCCGCTTTATACCCCTCCTCTTTTTCATAGTTGGTGAGGAACCACCTTGCAACAACTATTTCTTATATCCCTCTCTACTGTCCCATGTCGACTCCCACCCAGGCCAATTATGCATCCTACCCTCCGGGGACGGTAAATTGGTACCAGATTCGTCTGGGAGGATAAAACACTGACTTGTACATCGGCTGGCCCCGCAAGTCATTGTATAGGCCACATCGCATTCAATAAGCCACTACGCATTCAATAAGCCACTACGATTCTGAATGGAAGTAGAATGCGTGCCGCATCCCACAAAGGGATTGATCAACGGCGAAGACTTTATCCTTTATGTCTCATAGTCGAATGGAAAGGGTTCCCCGCTTCACGCAATGTTTTTCGAAAAAAAAAACTGGCAAAATTCTGGAAAGCTGGTAAGGAGTTGAGCCGTCCCGATGCTGCACCTTGGCTGGTAGAAGAAGAGAAAAGGATCAGGGTTGTCACAGCAACAAACACACTTTATGTAGATTACTGCCCTAAAGTCGCTGGTGATCAGGCAGTGTAAAATTCAGTGGTATAGAGGTCAACGCACCAAGTAATTAACAAATCGATTTTATAAAACATCTCACCAAAGAACTTGAACTTCGAAAAGATAGAAAGAGTTCCGAGTTGATTCGCTCTCTCTTACTGGAACTTGGACTTCTGTGACACATAATATAACCAAATTACAAACACCGCCCTTGCTCACACGACTGACATCGGCCTAAATCAACACGAAAATAATAAAAACAGCTCATCGTTCCGAAAGCAGCACATGAATAGGTACAAAGCATGAAACAACGAGACTCACTTCGTAGTCAACAATTCCTCGATAGATAGCACCTTTGAAAAAGCCTGCCGAGCGCATGTAAGCGCCCACTAACCTATCAATAAGGTTTTCAATGCAGACCACATGTCGTGTTATGAAAAGTGGCTTGTGAAGTCCGCAGGCGAAATTAGGATCTGAAAACATCTGCAGAAGTCTATACCGCGATGTCTGCTTGGAATGAATGATCCACCAAGTGGCTGGGCATAGACATATGTGAACATTAGAGCCTACCGCAATACTCCTCGTTGTCACAATCGACTAGTTTGTAAGACAGTCCCATCATATCAGATTCACACCTGAGGGAGGATTCAACTGCAATCTCCTCTCCCAATTCGCAAGTAATAGAATGAGGTTGACTGTCGTACAACGGCGATGTCTGCTGCAGTATCACTCTCCACACCTATAAGGAAATTTTCACTGCGTGTAGCAAAAGGTCATGACGCGTACCACTAGGTATGCTGATTCCACCGTGCCGTCATCCAGACTCAAGCTATACCCCTCCCCAATAATGCTTCAATTGCTGCGAGCGAAATGTGTGGGTAAAGACACAAGGATCACTGTGACTAAGATTCGGTACTGCGCAGCAGTCTTTGCTCATTCAAAACCCTATAATGCCGCTCATCATAATGCTTAAGAATAGTATGCAGAAAATCAAAAGGAAAAGGAAAGCGTGATATGCCTATAAAAGCGTATAGATAAACTACACCAAATTAACTATGAGTGCGTTGATGCTCACATTTCCGTCTGACCAGGCAAGTCCGCCAACTTATCTTGGAACTTTGAATGGAGACTGGGTAGATCGATAGTCTATAAGGTTATTTACAAATATAGATAGCAAAACTGCAACCTGCATTTCACAAGCAACTTATGAGCAGGTAAATTTTTGTAATGGTGCAGTTGGGTGGAGGCTTGGTGGTGAAAAGCTGCGAGAAGCATAAGCGAGAGCAATCACATCGTCTCAGTCGTGGTCGTGGTGATCCAGTGGTGTAAGCGTCATCAGAATACAAGGTTAAGAGTCGACTCGAGTTCGAACGCACTTGCCGTATGCGGAATTTCCTCGCTTATATGCTTCACAGCGTAACGCGACCAAGCACTAATGCTCCACCCATCCAACCAAAGCCCTATACTGCAAAAACCGGGAACACCACCAGCATTACGGTCGAACGTATAGCCTAAACATGCAGCGATAGTTACCTGCATCATAAGGTGCTCATGGCGGAGCAGGTGAAATGCAGTTTGCAGTTTTGCTATCTATATTTGTAAATAACCTTATGGACTCTATCGATTTACCCAGATCTCCATTCAAAGTTCCATGGTGAAGTTGGTGGACTTCCCTGATAAGTACAAGGACACAACCACAATCAACTAAATTACAAACAATAGTTTTCTTTAGTAAAAATCTAATTGCTGCGCATACAAAATGGAAAGCGTTCGATTGCGCGACTGAGGTAGATCGATAGTCTATAAGGTTGCTTACAAATATAGATAGCAAAACTGCAACCTGCATTTCACAAGCAACTTATGAGCAGGTAAAGTTTGTAATGGTGCAGTAGGGTGGAGGCTTGGTGGTGAGCTGTGAAGCATAAGCGAGGAATCGCATACGTCGAATCGAGTCGTGGTGATTCAGTGGTAAGCGGTTCGACGTCTCGTCTACTCGACGACCTCGATGTCGACGCGTATTGCGATTTCCTGCCTTCCGCTTATGCCTTCAGCAGCCTCACCACAAGCCTCCACCCAACGCTGCACCATTACAAACATTACCTCGTCTTCATTAAGTTCTGTACTGCACTTACTGTTGAAACATGCACGGTTGGCATCTGTCTTTGCTATCGTTATTTAATTATATCTTAACCAGTCGCCTCGCCGGCTGACGCCGGCGTGGCTCCTTCTGATACGGCCCGGCTGCGCCGGGCGGGCGCGGCTTCGCCGCGCGTGCTTTCTTTCACATATTTCAGATTCAACTGACTATCCCTTTTGATTCTTGTTACTCCATTTTTTTTCCGGTGTCTGAAAGTACTCTTGAGCTATTTTACAGATTCTTCGTCTGACTCCGTCCACCTCGGAGCAGGCCCCGCCCACAATGTTTGTGCCCCACAATCCTCACCGACGACCTCTCTCCTGACCTTTATATCCACCGTTTTTTCTTTTTTTCCGGTCTTTGAAGTGCTCTGGGGCCGTTTTGCAGATCTTTTGTCTGATTCCGCCCACCTCGGAGCAAGCTCCGCCCACAATATTTTGGCCCCACAATCCTCACCGACGACCCTCTGCTGACCTTGATCCACTTTTTTCCGGTCTTTGAAGTGCTCTGGGGCCGTTTTGCAGATCTTTTGTCTGACTCCGCCCACCTCGGAGCAGGCTCCGCCCACAATGTTTTTGCCCCACAATCCTCACCGACGACCCTCTGCTGACCTTAATCCACTTTTTTCCGGTCTTTGAAGTGCTCTGGGACCGTTTTGCAGATCTTTTGTCTGACTCCGCCCACCTCGGAGCAGGCTCCGCCCACAATGTTTTTGCCCCACAATCCTCACCGACGACCCTCTCCTGACCTTAATCCACACGTTTTTTTCCGGTCTTTGAAGTGCTCTGGGGCCGTTTTGCAGATCTTTTGTCTGACTCCGCCCACCTCGGAGCAGGCTCCGCCCACAATGTTTTGCCCCACAATCCTCACCGACGACCCTCTGCTGACCTTGATCCACTTTTTTTCCGGTCTTTGAAGTGCTCTGGGACCGTTTTGCAGATCTTTTGTCTGACTCCGCCGGCTCCGCCCACCTCGGAGCAGGCTCCGCCCACAATGTTTTTGCCCCACAATCCTCACCGACGACCCTCTGCTGACCTTAATCCACTTTTTTCCGGTCTTTGAAGTGCTCTGGGACCGTTTTGCAGATCTTTTGTCTGATTCCGCCCACCTCGGAGCAACAAGCTTGGAGCAGGCTCCGCCCACAATGTTTTTGCCCCACAATCCTCACCCGCGACCCTCTGCTGACCTTGATCCACTTTTTTCCGGTCTTTGAAGTGCTCTGGGGCCGTTTTGCAGATCTTTTGTCTGACTCCGCCCACCTCGGAGCAGGCTCCGCCCACAATGTTTTTGCCCCACAATCCTCACCGACGACCCTCTGCTGACCTTAATCCACTTTTTTCCGGTGTCTGGAGTATTCTGGAACCGTTTTACAGACCTTTTTTGTCTGGCTCCGCCCACCTCGGAGCAGGCTCCGCCCACAATTTTTTTGCCCTACAATCTTAACCGACGACCCCTCTGCCTTGAACCTTAATTCCACCTTTTTTTTCCCGGCTATTTGCCTGAGCGTTCCTGGAACTGAGCCTACAACATTTTTAAATGCAATACCCTGCCCGATTTGTAGGGCAAGCCCCGCCCACTGTGGGCGGATCGGGTCTCAACACGCTTTTGAGCGTGCCCCTATATTCGCCAGATATTTACATTCTAAACTGAGCTTTTTGCGACTTCCAAACACTCTCGCGAACCGGGTTACTGAATTTTGCGAGAAGCACCGCCCACCCTTGCAGTACGCCCCGCGCCCATTCTAGGGCTGCTACCGCCACAGCTGTCTGCGAACGCCTTATTAACCTTATTCCCTTTTTCCTCCATCTTTAATGGCTGCCCCCGGAGAGATAGCGAATTTATGAACATTTTTGTTGCGGACCTCAAACTTTCGCGGGAGCTGCCCCACCCACTGTGGGCGGGCGCTTCCCTTTGCCTGTGTCTTAGCTCAAGTCGTGGCTTTTTATTTCTTGTCCCACGCCCCCTACCCATCCCCACCTTGACCGGACCTCTCCAAATCGTTCTTTTCAGGTCGAACCGAATTTCCGGACAGACAAACTTACAAACAAACAAACAAACTTACAAACAAACAAACAAACTTACAAACAAACAAACTAACAAACAAACAAACAAACAAACAAACAAACAGAACAAAGCGAATTATATATATGGGGTGATGATAGATATATCGATTTTACCCAGATCTCCATTCAAAGTTCCATGTGAGTTGGTGGACTTCCCTGATAAGTACAAGGACACAACCACAATCAACTAAATTACAAACAACAGTTTTCTTTAGTAAAAATTTAATGGCTACGCATAGAAAATGGATGCCGCTCAGGATTCTAGTGGAAAAGAGGAATTCTTGTCTGTTTTTCCCATACTGACGATGACGTTATCAGAAAGCAAATAGCGCACCATGAAAAAGAGCCCTGTGCTTCAATCATTAGAAAGTCTTCTTTAGAAAGCCTTCTTTAGAAAGTTGTAATGAGGACTCGTTCATATGGAAGTTTGGGCTTTTGTTGTATTGAGAGCTTCTGTCCCAAATACTAAACTTCCCAATTTTGAAAAATCGCTACATTTTTGGTCTTAGAAACGCAATGAAGATCTCGATGATGATGCCCGAGCGACTCCATGGAGCAGAGCGGTGATTATGTTGCAAAAAAGAACACTCCACAGAAAACGACAACAATCCTCTGTATTTCGTTCTAAACTTTCCGCACTTTTCTGCGCACTAGTTTCTACAAGTCCTCCGCCTCACCCCCTGTCATCGAGAGGGTCGCAAACCCCCTAAAAAGGTAAAAAAGGGATCGTACGGACTCGACCAAAATCCCCAACTAATGATGTGTCCTGGTTCTATGACCCCTGTGACCTCATACATTCCAAATTTATGAAAAGTGGAGCACCTATCCCGATGTTCCCTGAAAAAGCTAATGCTCCCTTGTAAGGTGTTGTTTTCGCACCCTGAGATGCTCCTGTAGCCACAATCCACCTTTCTGCGCTAATTTGGCTCGTCTCAGAGTCATGCAAAGAGTTCAGTTTATAAGCCTGTGCATCTTTCATTGAGATAATTGCTGTTCAGTGCGTCCGAAAGTTGAGCTCAATGAGCTCTGGGCTCCAGTCCCTGCCAAGGACAATACTTTTATCCGTCGCCATCAACTTCATGTGCATAGTTAGTTACGTATCCACAAAGGGAAAAACTTCTGAAGCCTAGAGCCTCTGAGACTGAAGCCAGGACAACGGCTGTCAACTAAGAAGCAGCTAAGACAATGGTGCACCAGCACATTATAGGCCTTTATGAATGAAAAATTGAAAAAAATTGTGGTGCAGTGAGGTTCATTTTCTCCAGCAACAAACTGAAGCAACAATGAAAGCTGGAAACATACCTTCTGGTTATATTTCATTCGCGCAGGAACTGTATCAGAGAATACGAATACACTCATAGTTACACCAGGTATTCAGTATGAACCCGTTAGAATGAAGCCTCAAATAGTGCCTGAAAAATGGAGCTCTCGTAATCGCAGAAAAAAGAAACTGAGCAAACTAGATTTAGTTCACTAAGCAGCCCATAGGGAAGGGACGTTTGGAGGACTTCGTGCGAAACTGGAACTATCGTCTTCGAACTATAAACACTGTCTTTTGAATCGGTTTACCGACCATAAAACGCCTATTTCCTCCATCCAGTCAGAAGCAAAACTCATTATCGGGACCTTTGCGGTAGCCCCAGATTCCAACAAGGAGTCCTTTGAAAACACGCCCCTCCCCAAGGTCCACACTAATAACACTGAGGAGTTACTTCGTCATGGAAGGGGGATCCTTCGGCTTTTCTCGGCACACAATAGTAGCTGATGTGGTGTAACGGAAGCCGAGGGAATGTTGTTGGATTAATGTGTGAACATGAAATACTGAAGCTTCAGAACGACCACTCGTCAATGCTGATTCGAAATGCGACCTGAAATTGACCGAAGCAGCGGTGGATGTCATGCTTCATATGTAAATAACACGTGATAGCTCTAACTGACTCACTGATCATAAAGGAAGACAGATATGAAACGACTGGAAGGATGAAAATACATGCGAAATTTCGTACGTTTAGTGAATTCCCTCAGAATTAGTTGATTTCTCTGAAAAGATGCAGAGATTGTACAAAGACAACGACGGAACCAGAAAAAAAGGTTCAAAAACTGACATGAGCTGCAAATTCTGGGGATAGCAGAAGGAAATATAAAGCGGCAACATTTCGTACAGAAGTACCTCGTAATAAAACAAGGTACGAAGAATCAGTGGATAAACCTACGGCAAAGCCATTGCGTCCAACTAACTCTCTGAAATCATTGAAAAAAGCCAAAAAGATGAATTACTACAAGTATATAAAAAAATGCAAACAGACTTTGGCTCTCGGGGTTGAAGATAGTCCTCCCATTTTGACATCTTGAAATTGTAGCGCGATAAGACAGATACACATTCCAAATCCGTATAAGTCGTTTTAGCGCGATACTTCGATGATACATCCCTTTTCCTTCCGTAGTTCTGGAAAATGCAATATGATAGTTGTAACTTGTGTTAGTGATGTTGTGCTTCACGAGGTTGGTAGGAGGGAAGTTTTATCAAACCGGCCTAGAGTTCCGACTGATTCGTTGTCTTCGGAGGGCCAGGTTCCACCTTCAAAGCGGAAAAATCCGCAATAACTTTTGGGCAGTAGTATATGACAAGTCAAGTCGTGTTAATAGCCAGTCAACAACACGCTTTCAGCATGGTCATGGACTCCATGGATGCAAGCAGCAGTACAACCAATCTTTCTCAATTTTGAAAAACGTGCAGTATTGACACGACACCAAACAAGCCAACTATTTGAAAGTGATCGCTGGCCAGGTAGCTAAAGCCGGTGAGAGGGGGGTGGGGGGAGAAAATTTTTTTTCGTGGCGGGCCACATCAAAAATAATGACGCGGTGACAATGTAATGGAGCACCCACTGCACACTATTCTGAGATGTTTCTCTCTCAGCACTGGGAAAACGTTCCAAATATGACGTCATCTACCACTGCTAATGAGCTCGAAACAGCGTAGTGTTCTAGTATGATAACTGCTCATGTAATATGAAAGGGTTGCTGAGCTTTGCTGTCTTGTTCGTCATTGTGATTGATAGAATGGAACGTCCAAGTCGTTTACTCATGGATCCGTTTCGGGCTTTAAGCCCTTCTTCAGGTCTACAAACATCACATTCAAAGCCTACACCATCATCATCTAACTTTACAAACACGAGCAAGAAACCCGGAGAGGGGACAATCAACAAATAACTGACCGGCTTCCTTGGGGAAGGAGGGTCTGGGTGGGAGGGGGATCCGGGAGTATGCTGCAAGATGGTCTATGATGATGTGAGAAACAGTAATACGCAACAATGACTCACCTCCCCGCTGTCCTTTCCTTTAGGAAATGGCACAGTTAAATTGGTGAAGCAGCAGTGAATGTCATATTTCACGTACACTACAGTTCTCTGCGGACGGTTGGGCGTGTCAGTTAATATGAGTGTGTCACCCTATCAGAACGTTTCTGGCCTGTGCTTGCTTCAAGCATCTGCGACAAAAGTGGTAAGAAGAGACTAGTAATAAAGGGCGTGACACAGGCATTGTCATTTGCCCGCTTCAACAACTGGTGTAGAACGAGTTTGGCAACCGCGCCAAGCGCAGCCGCACCGACACGCCCAACCGTCCGCAGCTAACTACACTATATAACCAGTTATGTCACATCATTGTGCAGCAATGATCTCCATTGTCCTTCTTAGCTCCTCCCTGTTGTTGATCGGTGGATTCCTCCTTCGAATCTCCAGCGCTTCCTTTATTTTCCTCTCCACCGGGTCACTTATGTTCCTATGGATCAGGCGCACCTTAGGCTCACTCGTGTGCCGCGAGGAACGAGAAAGGTTATCCGGATGACTTGGTTCCGGGAAGCCCTCAGCTGATCATCGTCTTTTGTAGAGTGGTGTACACTTTCTACTATGTAGAACTCCGACCATGACGCACGCTCCACTTCGTACACGGTGTTCTTCAAAAGGCAGATCTTTCGTTCCTCCTGGCAGTAAAGACAGTTTTCGCAGCCACATCGGTCTTTGTATATTCGTGACGACGTAATGTTGGCGGCGGTCGAAATATCAAGCTGACTGTCACCCCAGAATTCCTTACAACTCGATTGACATCCTTCGCGAAGGAGTCTGAGAGAAAGGGAATTATTAGTGGGACGCCTCCTGGTACCTGATATGGGCGCCAACAATTTACGCGTCTGCTTCCATAGCCGTTTTCGAGAAGTATACGCGTCACGGTATCCATCACTACAGGAACATTTGTGGACGTCAACCTCCGAGCTGTTGTCAAGGTATTCTGAACTTCCTCTTCATGAAAAGAGGGTGGCAGCTTCCCGAGTGGATCAAGGTGTTCTTCAAAGCAGGTTTCTCATGCCACATGGACAAGGACAGCTGCGGAGGTGAGTCAATGTTACTATGTGCATATTACTGTTTTTCACATCATCATAGACCATCTTGCAGCTGACGTCGTCTGTTAGATAGACGACTTGGACGAGTTTCATTCTATGATGACAGCTGTTTAACGCCGCAGTTCGCGTTTCGGAAGTCATGAATGCTCAGTTATTGGCGAAAATGAAACATTCGGATGGACGCGAGTCTGCATCCCTCGTATACCGAGCAGTTGCGTTATTCATTACGCCACCCGCAACCACTCCTCCCCTCTCAGCCCAATGGTGATTTGCGACATAGCCTGACATTACTCACACGTGATGAGCCGGTTAGCCGATATTGACAGTGAACCGCGAGACTGAAGGCTTTTATGTAAAATGTGTGAGTGCTGTAAGGATATGACACAAGAAGCCATTGAGCTGAGAGGATAAGAGCGGTCCCGATAGCGTAGTAGATAGCGCAACCGCACTGTAACCGGGAGATGCGGGTGCGAGTCCTCCCAGAGGTCTTTGCTCGTACCCCAGTATTCCTGTGATAAGCCCATAGCATTTGCGTCGGCCTAAATCAGTTGCAGGATTTCTATAACTGGGTCCCTCGCGAGCAGTTTCGCGAAAAACGTCCTTTTTGTCAGTAAAGAGATACCAAACACCGTGAGATCCCACTCAAGTCGCTTTGACGGATTTTGAATGAAAAGTGATCGAGATCAGCATCAATTCGTATGACTGCCCAAAGAGTTCATTCATTTTCACTCCATGCAAAAAGGTTTTAGGGATACGTCAATGGACGAAATGTTTTGTTTGCACCCTCTACATGGACGCGGCCAAGAGTCAGCGACATAAGACAAAAAATCTTTTGATAAAATGAAGCTGTTTTTCCTTGACACTGGAGAATCGTAGAATGGAAAGTAGGCGAATCGGAAGACCTTTTTACATTTCCTTCAAGACGCCGATTCTGTAGACGCACGTGCGTTTCCTACACTTTAACTACATTTTACGAATTTTCCTCTGACTCTCCCAGTTCCGCGATTCACGAATTTCGCATAATAGGAACGCGACCCAACGCTCAGCGTCAACACATGTAAGGCTGCATACACTCTAGTTTGCTGCGGACGGTTGGTCAGGCAGTATGAGGGTGTCACGCCGCCACAAAAAATACAAGAGAAAACGAGTAATACGAACGATATGATACAGTCATATCACTTGCTCGCTTTAACAACTGGTGGAGAACGGGTTTGGCACCGCGCCAAACTCATCCCGCCTGACACGCCCAACCGTCCGCAGCGAACTACACTG
>MU915571.1:4887-17263 GCA_036418165.1 Cooperia oncophora
CCAGACTCTTTCTGAGTGCCTATGACAATGGCCTCTCACTCCGTTAAGGCACAACTTTTGCGGGGGAGCAGACCATATTCCGGAAGAAAGGTGAAGGCAGCTCTATTGCCATCCCATACGTTGTTCTCGTGGAGGAGGTCAAGCAGCTCTTGAGGAAAGTTTTTAGCGAACTGGATGATTCACGGTATTTTACCGTTGGAGCCTGTGACGCGAGCGCTAGACATCTCCGAGCTGCGCGGAGGTGATAAAGTGAAAGTCACGTTGATAACGTCCAACTAAACTGGGGGAAAATCTTTGATGAATCTGGTGTTTGGGGCTATTTCGGCTCCGGCATATGTTGTGCGAGCACCAGGCGGGTTCAGACAAATTCGATGTGATAATCATCTTCAGAAGGTCGACCTGCACCTGTAACGAAAACTTCAGCTAAGTCTGTTCTTGTGAGCTTCTCGTTGCTAATTTGGAATAGCCGGGGTTAAACTTTTCATTGATGATCAATTAATGGCTAGACATAATGCCATTCCACTCAGTTTGGCAGTGCAGTGCAAGCATTTTGTATGCCTTTATTGTCTTGTTTCGTGAACTTCATACTCTTTTCTTGATCTGATGGCACTTTTTCATCGATTTGTGCCAATTCGAGCCTAGCCCAATGACTACTTCTCGGTTCGAGATCACATCGCACTTAAAGGCGCAATCCGCAATCAGGTACAGCAGTTGGAAATATGGCGTGGCGTCGGAAGGATAGCGTGGTCCACGACGAAATACCTTCTACTAGTTTTGCGGCAAAAAAACTGTAAGAAAGGGCGATTAGCGCAGTCTAGCTTCTGTGACACCTCCCCTCCACTGAATACGCATCCAGCTTCGCCCTCAGGGCCTCCCTTGAAAGAAAAACGAAGCTGCAGAACGAAAAAGCATGGAAATCATCGAGTTACTCAAAACCTTGTCGTCATTATGCAAACCTCTGATCCACTACTTGTAATTTCGAATAATCACGGGTTTCTTTTTTGAGCACGACGTTCTTTGCTTAGTCACTCCGCACCTCGTTAATGATGCCTCACATCCTAGGTACGAGAAATCATCATGGAAGTGGGACCGTCTAGCCACAGAAGAAGTTTTCGAGAAATTGAAAAGAAGCCCGAGTGGTGAAAATCGGCGCCGGTTTTTCAAATCAGACGTCATAAGAGGAAAGTGCGCTGCTCAAATTTGACCTGTGCCGGACCAGTAGTTGCGTGTAATGGTGTTCTCGAAATGCAAGGTGGAAGATTTGGTTCAGGAGCCCGAAGAAGGAAGAAAGGAAAATTTGTTGTCGTGGATGGTCCCATAATATTCATCCTGCACAAGAAAAAGGGTGGATGAAGTCAAGCGCTGAATGTCTGATCACAGAGCCTGGACCCTTGTCGAGCTTCCCGCGAGACTGACATCCCTGCTGCAACTGCTGCCCGAGTTATGTCCGATAAACTGAGGATGGTCAAGAGGGTGTGCGCATGGGTACCTAATTTCTTGTAGAAGCACGAACGCAGTACCGATTCTATGCCTCTAGCAGTAATGTTCTCAGCATGAGATGTCATTCACGACTGTGAAAACGCACCCCGGCCCTAGATGAAATATGGGTGGTCTCGGACCTCGAGCCAAACTCACAATCGTCAATTTGGTATGAATGCAGATGAGAAGCCGCCCGAGTTCTACCATGAGGAGTTACGTGGGCGCAAGTGGATATCAATGTTAGCGAAGGATTCCTACACCTGTTGGCTTTCCCCTTTCAGGCGCATTCTATTATACGGGAAGTAAATCGTCGCTGTCGGTGTATATTGCCTGTTCCTCGGCATTCAGATCGACAAATGGATGCTACCACACAACTACAAGAAGGCCACTGTTGCTCGTCATAGTGCCAGACCCGAGTAACTGCTTATCTGTATAGGAGTGCTGCGGGACAAAAACAATACTGAGGACCTGGGTGCAATCGCCTCATTTGCCCGACCTACAGCCGTGCAACTTCACCTTTCTGGTCAGCAGAAGCTACGGTCCGAGAACGCTACAACTTTGTGTCATTCGCTGAAATTGAAATCAACAGCAACTTACTTCTACTTGTTGCAAAAACGTAAGGTCCAGAGCGTGCAAAGCTTCGGAATCAGGAGCAGGTCATGTGAATGGAGGTATCTTTTCTGAATTGGTGTCAGAATATTACTTTTTTTTGTCTGTTTTCCTCTTCATTCACATAAAAGAAACCTCCCACATTAGTGAATGGAATGACCTAATGCAGTAAAGCCACTATCGAGCTTGCATGGCAGACACAAACAAATGCAGAGAAGTGTCCGGTGAACGGTATTGCACCTTTATGCGATAACCTTAGGTTCTCGCCATGATCCGAAACATCCTTTCTGTCTCCAATTTTGCTGTAGTTCTGTTTAGCGACCACTCATTCGTGCCTCCCTTATCTAGCATGCCCTTACGATCCTTCCATCCTTACCGGCACATAACATAAGGGCCCCGACGTCGCCGATCCGTGACAAAGCTTGAGCTTGGCTGGAATACAAGGACAATGGTGTTTTTTTTACAAGAGTGAACACATTCTGTGTGGTATCCACATATATCGTCCGTACAGGGCTGAGACAACTGTCACGGGTGACCTTTTATGGCGCTGCGCGTGTTGAGCTCTGAAAGAGAGCCTTTGAGATTGTCAGTTTCGATTCCTTATCAATAGCTTGTGAAACGAAAGGGGGGGGGTTAGAAACGGACAGTCGTTCGCTTTTGCGCTCGTCAATTGTTTCAGAGTAATTTTCTAGCATTTCAACACACCCACCGACATTCCCCTCCTTGCAGTAGCACCATATCCATAGCTTCCTGTGCACTGAGGCAGGGTAGATTCATCATACTCGGGGGCTGGCCATTGCAACCTTCCTTGGTAGATACTAGGGCAAGTATCCTCGCATCCTACAACAGCACATCAGTAGCAGAAATACCGGGATTGTAGAAAGAATCTCTCTGTCTCTCTCTCCTCTCTCTCCCTCTCTCTCTCTCTCTCTCTACAAAACTCTTCTAAGAAAATGTCGTTGTTATTGTTGTTGTTATGGATTCCTTAAAAAATTAAATTGAAAACTGAATCAACCTTCGAACATCTCGTATGTTAGGGCTCGCAAGCCATTGGAAAAGTAGTCAGTGAGAGTTTCAGAATTTCTTATACATCACGCAGTCCTTTATATTCAGATAGAAACGAACTGGACGAATGTTATGCTCAGCCCAGTAGTTCGATCGGAGCAGTGAGCAGTAAGTAAGAGTAACTGATGTATCAACACCACTAGATCAGAATCCAGCCCAACAGCTGTAATATCTATGATTGCGTAGAGTTTCATAATTCATCTAGTGAATCGTGTGAGCATTATAAGGGGAGTACTTCGTGATCTATTTACAGAAGTCCCGATATCCGTGTATGCCTGATACCGCTGCAACCAGTCGGGGCGTGTCTAGTACGATATGAGCCTGCATCCAGTTGTTTTTCTAGTGATAATGTCACCAAGTCTGATTGGGAGAACAACAGACGTAGAAATGCAGCGTGTGAGGTGAGCTCATCTCATGCCTCTTGGCACCACTCGAGTGGTTCCGACTATAGGGGTCAAAAAAAGACGGTTCCCTTCCTCGACATCCAAGGCGATAGAAGATACACTTTTATGATTCTGATTTAGGCAAGTTTGCCAGATATTCAGTAATACACCTGCCAGAGTTGTACTTTAGGAAAACAGACGGCTGCATTCTAAGCTTCTGGGGCAACTGCCTGGTCCTGCATTCACCAGATAGTCTTGCGCTATCCCTCGTTCTCTCTTATATTACTCCACCGAATTGTCGGCGTAAAAGGGTCGAATTAACCTTAAGTCTCACAGCATCCACAAAACACTGTACACTACGACGATACTCCGCCATGTAGATATTCTGTCACGAGACCGTGATCTGGATCCTCTTGGTTTGAAGAATCCGGTGATTCCTTAGCCGTGTAGACCAACCTGTTGAGCTCCTTCCGAACCCGATAATAGAGGGGGTTTAGTACAGGTGCACACTTGGATGTTCAGTCTTCTTCAATACTCTACGCCCTTCGATTCCAAGTAGGCGAGAGTTTTTCCAACACCCTTTGATTTGTGGTGCTGCTACCCATCCTGTAGCCAGTACGAAAGTTTCGATGATGGCTACGCGGCGACGACATGAATTGGATATATTCTCTCGGAGTTGCTCCGACGTAACGTCAGGGCCTCACACCTTTAGTCCAGGTTCCACATTCCACGAACGTCCATACCATTAAAGGCACTCCCCGCGATCACCGATCCTCAAATGACTTCCATGCTTTTGGAATTGTTATACGCGTTCACAAAGAACGTACCATTTTCGTCCTCCAAGACTGCGAGATGAAGAATTTAGACACGTGAACTTTGGCAACGCGGGCCACATCATACTGTGCTGTACGGGACACGAGCTCACAAGCTTCTTCTACAACACTCGGCCGCGTACTTTGCGCACGGCGCTTCTGGCACTTTTTGCATCTTCCGGTGTCGCGATCCATAGCGGACCATAAATTTGAAGACGACTCATGCTGTTTTGTGTCAAATTGTCTTTTGAAAACGGCGAATAATGAGGAAGAATGTGAACGAAAGAGCAGAAAGCCATTTCTTAGGTTTGATACACTGCAAGCGATAGGAAGGACGTGAACTGGAGAGCAGGTAGTTCGTCTTCCATACTCGTCGCAAGAGGAGAATAAGAAATGAAGAGCAGTTTGTGTGTTTCTCAAACTCACCCAATGATCTTTTAGATGGGGCGCACTATTCACATTGTTACTACCCCAATATTCCGACATCACACCAGTTTTACTACCGAGCTTTCCGAAACAAGGGTAAAATTTTTGTTTCCAGACCTTTAACCTCCAAAGACGAATCGTTTGGCCGTTTGGCCCATCGTTTGGCCAAGAACTGCTTGGCGCTCACGCCGGTCACTGGTTCAAGCTTTGCCCTCCAGTCGCTATGGAAAGTACTTCCTTCATGTCCGACATGCTCGTAAAAGACGCTGCCCCAGTTCTGAGGGGAGGTCTGTGTTTAGTGGTTCCCGAGTTTCGCTCTTTTCCTTACTTGGGCGAGCTCTATTGGCCACTGGGTCATTGACTTGAGCGACAAACTACCCGTAACACTGATCGTTGCGAGAATTGTCTCTAACCCCCCGCACCTTTGGCGACTGCTATTGAAGAGGTCATGCTGACCAACGCGACGCTGTCGGAGCGCTCGGTCAGATGCTGGTCACGGTTAACTCTTCACGGGCTGTTTCACGGACTTTCGCAGCTGTGGAGGTGACGTGAATCCCATAGGCTACAGTAGGTCCTACAGTCCGGTCGCGATTGGAGACGGTTTCATATTTTGGTGCATGTGAAGGTGACTGCCAAGATACTGCTCTTAATTATCGAGGAACATCCTGGTACACGTACTCACGTCTTTTGCCTGAGCTGCGTAAAGTTTTCTGATATGTGACATGGCCGAAGTGAATTTCTTCTGGCAACTCTCTTAATTGTTAATTGTATGACGTCATGGTACGTATCGTATTAATGCATCCACTAGTTAGCCAAAATGTCGCAAACGAGTTCGCCGAAATCCGCCACAAGTGAAGCCGAACGTAAGGGATTCTGGTCCTTTGCACCTTATGGCTACCCTTTCAGCCAAATTCTGGAGGAAGGACAACACTGGTCTTGACTTCCACGTTTCACAAGGGAGTTCGCTCAGGGTTGTGCCCGCTTTTTCGAAACGGTTTATTTGCACTTTGTAGGGGCTGTTGCATTGTAGCATGAAAGTGGGCTTCGTTTTGGCGGCCCCAGGAATGCCAAAAAAAAGGAGCGAAAAGAAACCTATGGAAACTGATCGTTTTTGAGCCTCTACGAGCTGTAAACCGCTTGAAACTTTGACCAGTTGCTGAATGGAGGGACCTGTAAAGGTTCTGTCGGATCGAGAGAAAAGTAGTCGGGTTTATTGGTCTTTACTTGTTTCACGTAATCAAGCGTGAACACGTGGTTCTGTTGCGAATTGGTTTTTTTCAACGATCGGAGGAGAATGGTTAGCATCAACGCCCGGCCATTGCGATGGCTAGTGGGATAGCGTAGAGGATTCTCAAAAGCGAACAGTTGAGGTGGGGTTGATGGTTCGGCTCCCCTTGGCGTGCGAGACTTGCATTTTTTATGTTTTGCTGTTTTCGCGTTCAAATATGTCTGTGCGTAAGTATGCATTCGATAACTGCCATTTATGGGCACATTTTAAATGGGAACACTCCATGAATCAGTGCTATTCAATTATTACAGGTTTTACATACCATTAAGCAAGACCGTAATTGAAAGTTGACCTTTATAGGTCAGGTCAGGACCATGCCGAATCACGAATATGGAACTTATTTGTAGCTACGGTGCCATTTATCGCTAATATGGAGTGACATGTTTCTCCCAATGAATGCGTTTGCTACACACAAGTAAGGGATGTGTAGCGCTACCCACGCGCCAAATTACGCCGAAAATAAGTGTGAAAATCATGATCGGGGCCATCGATTATCCCCTTTGAACAATCTTCCGGCCAAAAAAATTTCGACTTTTCTGGGTGTGTGCGTTGGGTTGTGCCCGACAGTCTATCTATTAGAAGTGTGTTACAGCTGCGCCTCGCCATAGGGACCCCCCTGTTTTATTCATATCCAAATAAAGTAACAATGCCGATGAAATTCATGCAAAGAGGAAGGAAAGGGAGGCATTCCACCAGGTTTGCTGTCCTGCCCGGCGGCCTGCTACGTCGTCGTTCCATCATCGTCTTTACGAAGATGGGATACTCCGGTCACCACTGCCGACCAAATGGTCCACCAAAACCCAAAAAATCGAAAAAACTGCTGGGCCGAACTTGACTAGACCGGCCGGAATTTTGTCCATAGTGGGTAATCTATTGTCCTGATTTACCATTTTGAACTTACATGTTGCCGACGTTCGACACAAATTTGGCCCGCCAGTATAGCGCTGGTAACGTCTCTATATGGGGGTACATGGACGTAGGCTTTTCGATTCCTACTCCTTTTGGCGTTCCTGGGGCCGCTCAGCCTAAACGAAGCCCACTTTTATGGTTCATGGGCAAGGCCCTACAGAGTGCCAATAATCCGTTTCGAAAAAGCGGTGCACACCCTGAACGACCTTCCTGGTCAGAGAAGATCTGCACGAGAGAAATGTTTTTCCTCTGGACGAAGCAATTCCCAAACATCTGAAGGAATTACAGACTGTGCCAAAGAGGTTTTGTACTGGTGAGCTTAAATTTTCCCAGCGCCGGAGCAACGCTCCTGGAATCAAGCTGACATCAAGGACGTCAACAAGGAACAGATTGGTTGCAATTTGAAGGAGAATTTCTCCGCTCTGGACAGGTGCATGTGCGAACAAGGGTCCCTAATGCAATTGCAATATTTCGCTCTGAGTGCATGTATTTTCCAAAGTAACTGACGAGTTTTTGATTCGGAAAGTGGAGACATTACTGTGTACCCTATTCCTTTGTAAACCGAAAGCTGTACGTGAATGGGTGACCTCAATGTAAGATCTTCTCTAGGATAGATTAGTTTTAGCGGTTGTGATAATGATCGACCATATCAAATGCGGCCACAGCTCAGCATGATTTTGCTAGAAAATGACTCATATTTGGAAACAACTTACTTAATTGGGTAGCTGTTGTTGTTTCAGCAGCAGGAGCAGGAGTAGTAGTAGTAGTAGTCACTTCGTCCTGAACCATGGACATGCAGGTTCGCACGTGACCGATTTCCAATGCAAATGTATATATGAGGACGATACTGTGCAGTGAAAATCTACACAGTTTTCCACTTGTCGGAGCGTGAAGGCTGAGACCACCCATGGCCAAGTTAGCGGTGATGACAGAAGAACTCGGTGTTACTGAAACTTTACCTCGGAATGAACAGGATATCATGTAGGTCAGACAGTGTGACGAAACAAGTTATTGATGATTCTCATATACGCCTTGCAGGTTCTATACCCGCCCCAAAGGGATAAGTGATTGACAGATCCTTCATAGATCTCCTCGATAACAGTTAAATCTTTTCTAAAAATTCACCAGTTTTTTTTATGAGTAGAACCCGGGTGATGTCACTAATGCAGATAACTCACCACTCTCCGAACATGAAAGGCCGCATTGAAGCTTCCAGAAAGGATCATCCCCTTCTACGACGCAATCTGCTTCTTTTGAGAATCACAGCAACTTGAAGAACTCTCAATGGTTTCTGTAAGCTATACGATGGAAATCTGGTCCACCCTACCGAACCAATTTAGTACCAAATACTTACGCCGATAAGATCAAAGGTTTGGTTCACATAGGCGTGAGAACTTCGGGACTTCAAACGCCGGACGCGGCACATTGGTTCAACTCATGGCTCACATACTGACTGGTTTTCTAATCTCTTATCGCGTTGGGTTGAAGGCCGTCCATCTGCGATAAAGTGCGCTTTCGCTCGAATGCCTCCGCTTTCTTTTAGATTTTTCTTCGCAGCATGTTGTTCGATTTCCTCCAATCCAATTGAAAATAAGATGTGTTCAAAACCGAATAGGAAGTCAGAATTGTGCTGCAAAAAGAAAGTTGGCTATACGTCTCTTAAGTGGTTTTTCATGTGTGCTCTGTCGCGACGCGAAATCCGTTTAGCCACTCCCTAGGCAGACCCAGCAATTGGTAAGTAACCAGATAAGGTATAGTCGTGATCTCATGAGCAATTTGTATGAAAGGCAGTTTTTGAATAATTTCAACCAACTTATACTACGGTGTGGTAACTTAAAGACAGCTCCCGCGATAAAAGTCTCATGGATAGCTGCTTTCCAATTATGAAACAGTAGCTGATAAGTAATCTCCCAAAGAAGAAAACAGGCAAGAAGCGTCCAAACATAAACAAAATCGCTCCCTCACAGTCACACCTCCCTGCGGTCTCTGTGCAACCCCTAGCTCACAAATCTCTCTATCACATCTCGCAGTAGTTGATATCATCCAGTGCAAAAGAAAGAATACAAAAAGAAAACAACAAAAAGAGGAAAAACTCTGGGAAGGAAAAAGGAATTTTATCAACACGGTGTCTGAATTTGTGATTACGGTAGCGCACCTTTTGTGCGTCGTGGTTTTGCATCACGAAAATTGCGTCACTCGTGTTTTTTACGCGTTTCACCTCGCGAAATGGGTTGAATTGAATGTATATACCTCCAATGAGTAAACTGTAATGAAGGAGAGCAGAATTATCCAGGGGCATTAGCAATGCCCGCCGCCCCAACTAAGAACAAGTGAGTGGCCTCCGTCGGAGGACATCTAGCAAGTAAAGGCGGTCCGACTGAGGAGGAGTTAGATAGCAGCCTCCACGCTCACAATAGAGTCGCGAAAGGTGAACAGTCTTCTAGCTTGGAGGCTAGACTACTTGCACAGCAAAGGCGACCACGAGCCACTTTGATCGCGGGGGCTGTCTTTAAAGTCTCATTCGTGAGCAGACCTTTCAACCGTAGCGCATGGAAAAGTACGTTAGGGTACAACAGGGTTTTGGCCTGCAAGACTGAAGGTTTCAATGGAAAATCTGGATTCCCTCTATAGCATTTCAAACGCTGGAATTCGAATGTTCTCATGTACCAAATACGTGAACGGTATAACCGGGAACGAGTACACACCCTTACTGCGTATTCCGTAATGAAGGGGTGGGGAGGGGTGAGTTTTACTCGAAGAGTTGACTCGGTCTCTCGCTCTCCAGCTAGGGAAGATGAATTTTGTAGAACAAGTGAGCAGTCAATCGAAATCAACGCAAATCGAGAGGTCAAAAGGACACGTCCCTGAGCAGGAAGATAGCAAAATAGATCCAACAACAGGCTGAAAGACAACAATAAACTTGCATGTTACAGATTGTTCTGTTATGCAGCAAAACCAGAACAATAGAGATCAATGCCCGCAGAACTCACGCTCATGCGAGTCGATTGCCGTGCAATTTTTCGCTCCGCAATCTTTCTTCGTTTACACTCAAAATCCCCATTATGCGGTAGGCGTGGCAGCGTACTTCAACTATACGTGGCGGTGACTGTACATTTGAAACGATATATTTCCATTTTGAGAAACTTGTGGTCGTGTCTGTGTTCAACACACAACAAGCTTATGATTGCCTCAAGTTGATTACCACGAATAACCCATCCTATGCCATGTACACAAGTGCACGCATCTGAGCAAGCCATCGTAGTGATAATCAGAGCGGAGGGAAGGATCGTATTTGACCGCGAGAGAGGCCCTAAGCGCAGAGTCCTTTCTGAGGTGGGGAGAGCAGCGATGCTCAGATGCTGCACAGCTTTGATGATGAAAGATTGATCCATTGTTCTTCATGTGAAGAACACCTGAAGACATATGCAACCTGCAAGCATGGAAATGAGGAATTGGCGATGACAGGAAAGTACGGCGGCCACTCGATCGGTCGTGGGTTCAGCAAACGAGCGAAAGTAGACATCCAAGAGCCTCGGATCGCGGGAGCGCATCTGCTAGGCAAGGAGGAAGCCCTATTTAAAAGTTACACCTTCTCAACACTTCTGCGTGGGAGCCCTATGCATGGCGCATTACAGAATGATGCCAATTGGTGCCAAATGAACTATTTCCTGACAACCTTCGATACTCTTCAATACTGCTTAGAAAGAAGAAATCTTCTTAATTCCGTCATTGTTCTTTGTTCTACAAAAGCTCACCATATGGGGGAAGTTAAGCTGTTCAATACATAAATCCCAAGTTAGTGCTCCACAGCCCTGCTTTCCCTTCAGAAGCCACACATTTATCGTCAAGCGACGCCAGCATCAGAAAACAAGTTATATTTGTGATCGAGACTTTGGAGGTGCCCCGAACGCATATTTATCTTGCTTTTGGTGAAAAATATTGTGGAAGCAAGTGGCGTGGACACTATGAAACAATGTCATAGTCGTGATGGGGACAACGGGTAACCCCTGTAGTCCAGTCTGTAAAAATTATCTTATGCACAAGGCATTTCGAGACCTGGATTTCAATGTGAAATGGCTATAGTTTAGGCAGTATCTGTATAAGGTGTTCAGTGCGTACAACACTATATCTCTCATAAGCATAAGATCAATCCGAAATTCTAAACTAAAAATAAAAGAGCAGACAACGGTTAAGCAGCGATGAAATCATTTCTGTAGACAACTGGCAAAAGATTATTCATGGGAAAGGTGAAAAAAAGAACCAAGCTGTAGCGAATAGGCCCCCGAAAGTAACCCTCTGAGCGTGCAATCTCACGCTCTGGAAATGCTCCAGATAAAGGTAGTGTCCGAACACATACCTAGCTGTTTTGACACGAATGGCAACTTCGGCTTCGGGTCTACTTCTTGAAGGGAATGAAGGTGACGATCAAAAGTAAGCCTGTCATCTACATTTGCAATTACAAGATTCTCCTGTACGAGAGGTGAAACGCTGTCTTCCGTCGGACATTTGAAAAAGGCTGCCGGCACCGTTGAACTATTCCTCACAAACTCATAAAAAAATTCCGCTGTAACTTTGCTTATAGCTATTCGATGTCCTGATTACGAATATGACATTCATTTCTGGCGGTGGCGCCAAGAGGCGCCAATTTGGCGCAACCACTTCCCTTACCAAATTTTACGAAAACTTGTATACGGGGGTCAATTGTCATCCTGAACACGAATATGGCATTTATTTTTGACGCTGGCCTCAGTTGACGCCACTAGGCGCCAATTGGCGCCACACCCTTTTTCCCAAAATCGATAAAAACTTGCGTAATAGGGCTGTTTGATGCCCTGATCACGAATATGGCATTTATTTCTCGACACCAGCGCCATTTAGCCTTCTGCTAAGGCTGAACCTGGAGGAGTGATTCCCTTCAGGCCAGGCTCAGCCTCAGCAGAGCGCAGATGATCATAGTGTCCTACATTAGCGCCGGTGCCAGGAAAAAATGCCATATTCCGTAATCAGGGTATATAATAAGTCCCGTATATAAGTTTTCATCGATTTTTGTGATCTAGGTGTTTTGGCGCCGGCGCCTGTGGCGCGGGCGCCAGGCGGTTTCGGGAGAAGCGGATGTGATATTCGTGTTCAGGAGGTCGAATTACCCCTAGAAGCCCAATTTCAGCCAGATCTCGCCGTTCAGAAAAAAGTCGGTCAAAAATCGGCCTGAGCGGGGTAGGAGCCAGGCTGCCTAGTTGACCACTGCCAGGTGAAATCTGCATTGTTCTCGTCAACTAACCTCGTCATCCGGGCAGTTGATTAGGGCGGTCGTCAACGGGCCGCAGCGCGTGCCAGGAACTATTTGCTTTTCCAGGCTAATTTAGTCATTTTTTCCACCTTGTGAAGATAAGGAGCTGCTGTCTGGG
>MU915573.1:0-10481 GCA_036418165.1 Cooperia oncophora
AATGACTTTTTTTTTGCCCCCCCCCCTGTATGCTGCAGCATCACGGCCGCTTCATACCAATCCCTTTGCTTCATAATTTGCTCAGCAAATGAATGAATACGAGCGTCAGGAACGGTCGTCCGTTTGTGGGCGGGCGGGCGAGGAAGGCGTTTGGGACGGAATGTTGTTGCTCGATAGGGCGTTATAGGGGTACCCTCCTTGGAAAAGGCGCCACGGAGCGCCTGTCCGAGGTCACGGAATTCTGTTAAGCCAGTCGTATAAATCCTACATCTGTATAGCGATTTATCGTGCCAACTGCCTTTGACACCGACCTATTTCATATTTAGTTGACGCCATTTTTAGCTGACGCGGAGCCCTGTCGCTGGAAGACTTCATTACGGGAAATGTCCCTTTTTCGTGGCAAGAACGTCCCAGAACGTATCTTAGTTCCTAGCCTATCAGAAGTTTAATCTGTCATTTCTATCCCCTTTTCCCACGTTTCTTTTTTCTCCGACGGCATTTCCATCTCGCATAATCTATTATACAGCTCTACTTCCTAGTGCAGTTGTACTTTCACCTCGGAGAAATAAGTCAAGTAATTTTTCTTTCCATGAGAAAAAGCCAAAGTTTACTTTAGCGAAAAGTTTAAAGTCTTGGGCAGGTGACAGTGGAAAAGTAGGCTGAGTTTGATGAATGGGGCAGGTGATTCGCTGTGAATTTCCTTAGCTCTTCCGGCTATCAACCAAACCAAACCATCATTTATACCGCTCAGACTGGCTCAGGTCATCTAGCGAAAAGTTTCTGCAAACTCGGAATAATGCATTTTTCAACGAGGAAAACTCCTTTGGTACTCTACCACGCCTAAAGGCATATTGCGGGATTGCCCGATGGGTAGCCGGTTCGCATTTCCGTCGATTGCTCCTATCTCGAGGGTCCATATCCAAGGACGAGGATGCTGCTGTCGTATGGCGAATGTATACCTCCCGTAGCCTTCCGCATCTGGGAGTGCGGTGTGCCAGCAGTCCTATTGCTATAAAGAAAACAGCTGTGACGCATTGCTTTCATTGAGTGCAAAAGCGATCCCGTGGTCTCCTTCGTCTTCCACCTCGCCCTCCTGTTCCTTCATCCATTGTCCCTAGTCCCTCCCCACGCAGAAATGTCTCCCTTCTTGGCAATCTTGCCAGGCCTAGGGCCTTGTAAAGGCTTCTGGCGTCTTGGACAATTTTGCCCCCTTTTCCTCACTGATAAATCAATTTAACGCATATGTCTTACTACTGGGTGGTCGACCTCGCTCTTCGGCGACAGAGATCAAGGCTCTGAAGTTGACGGAGAAGCCACAGAAGGTGTAATAAGAGTTTCTCGGAAGGTTCCATCAAGGCTCCATACTGGTAAATCAAGTACTACAGCATCTACAAAATCATATTTGGATGCCAAACCTCAAGAAGTATATCGAGTGATCCTTACGTGCACAATCCGCTATGGCTGTATAGACAAAGAGAGGGTACCCCTCACTGGTACTCCACTTCAACACTGGCGCTCCAAGAGGAAAGCACGATGGATCTTTAGCTCCGCCCACCCAGTTACAATGATGCCAAACACTCAAAGAATCGGAGTATGGTGCTGTCCCGGAGTCTCATTACTCATCTGAATGTGTATTAACAATGTGAAACTCCAAAAGTTTATTCCAAAAAACTCAAAAGACAGCAAAAGTCTCAAAAGTTTTTTAAAATATATCTTATCTGGCTATATTTCGGTGCGTAGCACCTTCTTCAGGCCTGAAATTATTTAGCTTGTTTTATGCAGAATATAAGCCTACAGAGATGTAACCCGCACGGACTCCCCCATACGAGGCACTTACCGAAATATCCTGGCAAATTAGCCAACCCACCCTAACCACACCCTTAAATAGTGGGATGTGACGCGATCACATTATGACTTGCATAATGTCACGTAGTTCCTCCCTATTGTTTATTTGGGGTGTTAGCCGTTTTATTTCCAAGGCCTCCAATATTTTCCTTTCCATTGCGCTCTCTACCGAGCGGTGTAGTACTTTGACCATTAAAGAGGGGGTTCCTGGTGAGCGTGCTCCATTATGCGATGCCGGGAGAAACTGCTATTAGGGTAAGAAGGTGGATTTCCCTTGATTTTTCATTTGAAGTATACAAGCACCCGCACCCATACATGGAAACCGCATTCCACGGCGGACGGAATTCCCTTGGTATTACCTTACCTCAATGAAAGCACGGCATTAAAAATAAATAATATTGTAAAGTGCTCACCACTTCCTATACGCCTAATATTTCGTCCTCCACCAAATTTAAAACGCCTCCTTACATTTTCCAGGCCTTATGAAGATAAATGTGGAAGGGCAGGTTGTAGTTACTGCAGGGATTCTAAAATCTGTCAACTCAGGGGGACAGTTTATCTGGTGGAATGTCAAGGATGCGGGCAAAAATATGTGGGAGAAACTGGGAGGCCCCTATACAAACGGATCGACGAACACCGGAGGGCGCTGGGAAATCCACCTTCTTACCCTAATAGCAGTTTCTCCCGGCATCGCATAATGGAGCACGCTCACCAGGAACCCCCTCTTTAATGGTCAAAGTACTACACCGCTCGGTAGAGAGCGCAATGGAAAGGAAAATATTGGAGGCCTTGGAAATAAAACGGCTAACACCCCAAATAAACAATAGGGAGGAACTACGTGACATTATGCAAGTCATAATGTGATCGCGTCACATCCCACTATTTAAGGGTGTGGTTAGGGTGGGTTGGCTAATTTGCCAGGATATTTCGGTAAGTGCCTCGTATGGGGGGAGTCCGTGCGGGTTACATCTCTGTAGGCTCATATTCTGCATAAAACAAGCTAAATAATTTCAGGCCTGAAGAAGGTGCTACGCACCGAAATATAGCCAGATAAGATATATTTTAAAAAACTTTTGAGACTTTTGCTGTCTTTTGAGTTTTTTGGAATAAACTTTTGGAGTTTCACATTGTTAATACACATTCAGACCTCAAGAAGTATATACGAGTGATCCTTACGTGCACAATCCGCTATGGCTGTATAGACAAAGAGGGGTACCCCTCACTAGTACACTTCAACACCATAGAAGGCTGGCGCTCCAAGAGGAAAGCACGATGGATCTTTAGCTCCGCCCACCCAGTTACAATGGACTGTGCCTTTAATGTCCTTTGCAGCGAGGTGATCCTGGCGTGTAGTCTAACCACTACCTCTGAATAGAAAAGTTACCCCTTTTGTGACTTCTGCCGCCTCGGAACCTTCTTTATATGAATAAGGCAATATTCAGTAGAAAAACAGCAACAGATTTCTTGTTCTAAAGCTTTCTTTATATGGCTTTCCCTTTGGCTTGCCTTTGTAGCAACACTTATGCGGTCTATCGTAGTCAGAACTCTGCACCAGGCTGGTCAGGCTAATCCTCTGCTCCTGAAAAACCAAATCCTTCCTTGTTGACGCTGACACAGAGAAGAAGGACCAAAAGTCACCTTCGCCTCGTGTCGAATTCCCCATATAACCATTTCGACGGTTGTTCGCTGTCTGCTTGGCTGCCAAGCGTAGCACATTTTGAGATCTCTGGGACCGAATTCGCAGGCAATGCAAATGGGGCGCAAAAACGTGACTCCTTCCTTCGAGTTCGTGTCAGGATATCTGTCAACGGCATAGCCTCTCTTCCCTCTCCCTTTTTCTCATTCTTCCTTTCTTCTTATTCTTCCTTCCTTTCTGTTTGTCCAATTCCTTATTTTCCATCCTCGAAACGCCTGGTGTGATGAGACCGCGCTCAAAGCGCGCGATTCTTTTCTGATGTCACTTGCATGGCACATCACTAATCATCGACCAGCTTACCAAGGTGAAAGTGTTTTGATGTGGAAATCCATGCATAGCTGTCATTATTTCCCGGCAGATGAATGATTGCGCCATTCGAGAAAAACACAGTAATTTGAGATATAGCGTATTGTCAATTCGGAGTTTAATGCCGTTCACTAAATTTTCTGACATCATCCTTGCCGTGTGCCTTACGTGAGCGTACATATTCCGTGAGATAATGTCTAGTTATACATCTTCCCGCTATGACCCCCATTACGAACCCTTATGCTTCGTTTGAACAACCAGCAGCTCGATCTAACATTTCTCTTTCCTTTCCGATTCAAAAATTACTATACGGACTGATCTCTAGTGCACTTACTTTCACCGACGGAGGGGGGGAGGGGCGGGGGAAGCCGATAACCTGCTTTTTATGTGAAAAGCTGAAGTTTACTGAAAGTTTTGACTTCAATGCCAACTCTTGAAAGCGCACTGCATTCTCCAAGAATACCTTGTCCTTATTTCAAAACGATTTTGCGCCTGATTTGAGCTGAGTATGTATGGACTTGAGTCAAGAGAAGAGTTTCAGAGTGATTGCAAAGCTTGTGGGATTGAATATTTCGTCAAAAATCGATTTTGCTACAGGAAATATTGTTCCCAACGAAACGTGTTGACTCTTCGACCTCACAGCTCAAAATAGGGTGTATCTATGGAAATAATGGAATATGGAACTTGTAGGGTTTGTATTCCAGCAGTAACTGTCGTAGCTCACTACGATGATGGAGTCCCAGGGACGCTTCGTCCAACGAGCGGCTGAAATGAGCCATGAGTGAGAACCCATGACTGTTGCCACTTCCCTGTGAATGCTGGAGCCGCATTTTGGCGATCTGCAATTGCTCAGCTTTAGTAGTGAGCTTTTTACCCCTTTAGGATTAGTTGAATGGCGCCAGAGTTGTGTGAGGGGCAGAAAGAATTGACTTGAACATCAGCTGTCCCGCACAAGACTTCTCGCTGCTCAGCTTCACTTTCAAGTACCCTTGTAGTCATGAATAAAGGCCCTATTGACGTCCCAGTCAGGGCGCACCATCATGCTGAGGAAAATGTTGAGCGATTCACCATCTTCCTGCTAAAAGTATTGACCGCGTAAAAGTATGTTAAAAACTGTCCGTTTACCCGACTTCCCATTAATAGGTGGGATACACGCAGTGCACTGCATCGAATTGGGTGAAATGGCGGCGTCACTATGACCCTCCATTTTTGTCCTTCGCTTCGACCCTCCCTGCCTCATTATAACCCCCTCACCTCATTGCTGAGCTTTCCCACCATGTCACCGCTGAGCGATGAGCGTGATAGACGATAAGCGGAACTTGTTGAGGAGCTGGACAAACCCCGGTCGTTTTCTCTTCAACGAGCACTTAGCTCCTTTCGAAAAGGGTTTCGGGGCGATTCGGCGACGGGGGGGGGGGCATTTTGCAATTCTGCCTTCCACCGTGTCGACGTATCTACCCACCTTAAGAGATCGAGCATTGGTTTGCTCGACGAACCTGCTCCAGCTTCACAAGAGTTCACAGGTGTTTACCAGAATGAGGCTTGTAAACCGGAATCAGTGAAGCAGTGAAAGAGCAAGATGCCCCTCCTCCCCTCCTTCGCCGAACTGGCCCGGGTTTTTCAAATAATGCTTCGATGATGTGATTGTGTTAAAACTGAATCTGAGCTGAGAAAACGCTATACAGAAGGATGGTGGTGTGATTGAAAGCGCGAAGGCATGGGGTGTGGTGCAGGCTCCGTCCGAAGCAGAATAAAAACTTCTTCATTAACTTGTTTATTTCTGTGATATGCTAAGTTTCGCATCGGCATTCATGACGCGGATAGCCATGAATAAGCGGAATCTGTTTTTGAAATAACAGAAACGCTGATCAATCCGTTCAGAGACGCTTCGATCAAGAGCTGTCTCAATAGTAACTCGAACTTAACGGTTAGTATGGCATGATGATGATCCTGTCAAGACGCAATAGGATTAATTACGCCGGCAGACGGGAAATTCCACGCCCCTGAGGAGGCGCTGACGTAGCGCCTTCTCGAAGAAAGAACCCTTATGAGGCCCTATCGAGCGGAAAGAAACATACCCGACCTAAACGCCTACCGCGTCACGCCCACAAACGGAGAGCGTGACGTGTTGCTTTGTTTCGCGACGTGAAGAGTATGAGGAAGGGACTGACATTAAGCATGCCGCGGTGCTGCGTGGGTACATATACACGCACCTTATAGACCGTAAGCGGTTATTGGCAACGATCGGCAGCTGGAAACTCGTCCGAAGTTTGCTGTCTGTCTTATAGAACCAGAGGCTTTTTCGAAGTTTTTGACCGCCTCACTTCGCTCTTTCGCTATTTTTCCACTATAAAGCACCATCCCAGCATTTCAGACCGAGTACCAAATTATGTGCTATATGCCTTTAACCTGCCTTTACGAGTTACAGGTGTGCCACACCTATAAATCCCAGGAGCGATAAATATTTCTAGGTCTAATGAATTCAGTAGCGAGATTGGTAGGACATGTATCAAGCATTATTATCAACATTTCACAAATTGCTAGCAAAATTTTGTGATATCGTGCATGTAACCCTTTTACTGCCATCGTTATGATATCGAAAAATGGCCTATTCCCATCCTTAACTACTGGTTTTTGCTTTTATTGCTAACCGCCTATAGTTCCTCGTTCCAAGCTTTCCATGTTTCGCCTCTCCCATTTCCGATGCCACTGACATTTCTGGAGGAAGTCTGCAGCCTTTCCAAGAATGAAACGTTTTTCGAAGCAACTAGTCACGCATTCGAGTCGAATTACAGGGCCCGCCCTTGCTGTGCACTGGTGTGGTGAAATCGGCTGCTCTGACTGGACTCAGCTCCCTTCCGTCCCCCACTCTTTTCCTTTGTCTACCAGCAGCTGTACCAACTCTCATTAGGGAATCCTTTTTTCTCTTTGAAAAAGTACATTTTCATTATTTCAAATAAATTTCACGAACTGATGAGCTTCTGACGTCAAACTCTCGCTAACGAGGTCACCCGCTTATTTTTGTGCTATTTTTTCTCTTGGTATCTGCCCACTCTTCCTGGAGACTGCGGAGTGTTTCCTGACTCACGCGGCCCTCTAGACTGCGCCATGCGCTCGTCCTCTTCTCAGAAATCATTGTTACCCTTATAGGACTGTTTCATTGACTTGGCGAAATTCGGTCCTACATCCCATCCACAGGCTCGTCTGAGCAGCGCCACTTGCCTTCAGAGCACGTCCTGCCGCGGAGAATTTTCGGGAAAAAAGGCTCCCCCCCATTTTGTCCTCTTTTACGGCTCCCCCTCCTCCTCTCCCAGCCTCCTACCATATTTTCCGACATTTTCCAAAGTTGTCTAATTTTTCCTCTCCGGCGATGAAACACGAACTCATCCCGCTGGGGATTTCCCAACGTAGGACGTGCGCTGCTTCCACTAGCGCTCCAGCCTCTTCGAGTCAAAATTGATTGTAGCATGTGCTCAAGATTTCGGTGGAGTGGTCGGGGGGCTTCAGAGCATCTAAGTTCCACCGTTCAACCAGGAAATCTGCCCCCTCATTCAGCGCTAAGTAGCGCAAAAATGCCCAGTATTTAGTGAGGGAAACCGTGGCAACAAGATAACGTGAGTGCAGTTACCAGACACCACTTTATTCTTGCACCAAGGGCGCCGGCTGTTCAGAACTGCTTTTGGGGTGACGAAAAGCTTCCACCCGCTGGTCAAGAATGCGCCGTGGTTCCCACTTCAGTGAAGAAATGAAGATGCATCCTAAATGCTATGTGGCAAGCATGCTAACAGGACTTGCGGGATTCGGTCAGTGTAGAAATCGGTGCTTGTTCTTCCAGGCACGTCTGATTGATTAACAATCCTCCTAGGCATGTCTGGTACTAATTAATAGGGACCGAAGGATAGAACCAGGGGAAGGAGCTCAGTTGACTCGAGCAAAAGCAGTGAGAGATTTGAGTGCGAACCGGCAGCAGACTTCATCCAATGTTTTTATCCAGAGTTTAAAGAAATTCGTGAGCTTCTGAAATTGTTTGCCCTAAACAAAAGACTACTGGACAAACATCAGGGCGCTTGAACATTTATAGGCTTCCACATCTGAGAGTCACCTGTCCACCACCTGCCTGAATACTTGCGAATTGCCTTTCGTATAGTTAAGTAAACCAGCTGCATGTCGTTGATGTAAACTTTGGCTGCCCTTCATCTTATTCTTTAGTGTTTATTCCACTCGGTAACGGTATCCGCTATTCAGCTTTGGTGACGCCATGTCTCTCAATCGAAAATTGCTGCCTTTTGCCATTGAAATTTCATGGCTTCTCTTGCTCGTGCTAAAAACGGCACTCAGCAGTGGTTTTGATGCTTTTGCTTTAGCGCCTGGAAGATAGCGCATGACACGCATCCACAAAGACTAGCCATCTTTGCACGTTTGAACTTCAGTTCTTTCTGGCTACTTAATGTGATGTGAAATTCGTAGTATGAATTTTATACGGTTGGGTTGGTTTCTGAGGCTGCGTTCATACTGTGCAGTAGCGTCCACCGGCGTCTACTAGCGTTCCGAACGTCCATCAGCATCAGCGGCTAGGGGAAGTATAGATATCGATCCAGCGCCTACTAGCCTCTGCCAGCTTCCATCAGCGTCTGCCAGCGTCTTGAGAGCTAGAGAAGTATAGGTCTTGATCTAGCGTCTATCAGCGTCTACCAGCGTCCACCAGCGTTCACGAGCGACCGGGAGTAGAGAGTATGGAGAAATAAAATAAGAGGATAACAAAAGATGTCGCGAAATGGCGGCGTGTGGAAGCACACCGTGCAACTACACTGCACCATACATTAAATTATATAATTCTCCGCTTTCGGTTTTTTCCTGTTTTATTTCTTTTGCCGAGAACACCAGTTTTGAGATAAAAGATGCCGTTTTGAGATAAAGTATGGGTAAGGTTCACAAGATACTCCGTGAAGAATGGGTGAGATTTGGAGCTGATGTACCTTTCTGGGATGCGCCGAATACTTCTCAAACTTCTCTTTCACCCACTTGAACAATTGTTTTCCTCTCGACTGGGCTCTAGAATGAGCTGACGCGCTGCATGCGTCATCCTTCAGGGTAACCAACTCATCCAAGCTTTCCGTACCTCATAGAGGTTTGAAAAGCCTCAAGGGGTAAAGGAGAGATGAAGCCGTCTATGTTGATGAGCCCATTTTCCAGTTGAACCGAGGCCTCTGCTTCCATCTAGGATCGCATACACTTTTGAATACGATACTGCCCTATTGCCCTAGGGCGTATCCTGATCCTGATAAGCTTTTGTCAAATAAGACCCGCCCAGAATGTTTACCTCAGGTACGACGAATTTGCCCATTCCACAAACAATTTATACAAATTCCCAAAGATTTGCTGTCGACGGGGCGGGAGGAGGTCCAACTATTAGGAACAGTAGTTTCTTGGCGTCGTTGACTAAGGAGTAGGGGAGGAATATATAATGCTCGTTAAACGGTGAAGATCAACAATCAGAAAACTTTTTCGCAGACCGAATTCGACCGTATAAAGGGTGGGAGAGGTAGTCAGCCGATACAGATGGTCCGCTCCGAGGGATGGACCACTTGTTCAGCTCGAATGGCACCCATGAGACCTGGTCGATGGACCGTCTTGGTGATTAGCGACAGCTATCGCCATTGTAGCTCTGCCATAGCCAGAGGGAAAAAGATAAAACACTGCATATTACCTACTCGGGTACTGTGAAGATCAAATCCCCTTTCTCTCCTCTGATGCTCATTTTTAACTCTGGAGCATTGTCGATTTTCGAAAACTACAGAACCATCTTAGTGACGCACCAGGGGAACGACGTGATGTTTCTTTTTTGTCCATATTTTTTTGCAGTTCCACTCACATGAACGTAATCACGCGCTCAATCCCATTGAGTGAAGCGAGCAATTAGAAGGGCGCTTGTGTATTGACGGAATTGCTTCGAAAGATGCACTTCTAATGCTTTTATCATATGATTTCCATGACGAGCACAAGCGTAACAAGTGACGTGTTAGAAAGATATTTTTTTATAACTTCGATTTTTTTCGGAAGATGGCAGTATTTGCAGAACGTATTCAGAATTCTCACAATGACGTTCTTCAAAAATAGTCGAGCCTGCTTAGGTGGTTTCATACGTTGCGGTAGCGTCCAGCAGCGTCCGCTAGCGACCATGAGCTTCTGGACTAGGAACGTCGGATATCGATCTAGCGTCTACCAGCGCCCGTGACCGTCCGCCAGCGCCCACCACAGACCTCAAATAGAGAAAGTGGAGAAGTGAAAGGGTAGCAGACGGCTGTTAGGGTAAGGGGAAGTGGGAGGAGGAGACAGCTGGGTTAGGCGTCGTGAAAGCGTGTGCAATCGCATTACAGAATTACACAAAACGTACCTCATCGCTGGTAGACGCTGGTGGTCGCTCGTGGACGCTGGTAGACGCTTGATCGATATTCATACTTTCCCAGCTCTCGAGACTCTGATGGTTGCTGGCTGATGCTGGTAGACGCTGGTAGACGCTGCCGCCCACTAAACCGATATCTATGCTTTCCCGACGGTCACTAACGCTAACGGACGCTCGAAACGCTGATGGTCGCTGATGGACGCAAAGCTGCAAAGTGGCCTCAAATGACTA
>MU915574.1:0-14609 GCA_036418165.1 Cooperia oncophora
AAAGTGGTGGAAGGTGGGAACATGTAGGAAAGTGGTAGGTAGGTGTTAGGTAAGGGGATCGTACCGAGGCCCTTTTCACGGGGGGGTCGTACTGCCACTATTATTTCACACTTCACGATGCTATACCCTATCCACGCTGCTCCTCCATCGCACTACTGATGAGCACAGAGGGAGGATATGCTCACTTTCCGTCTAAGGGCACGTGCGAAACGGAAATTGAGCTATTTCCCCGAACCCACCCCCGCGCTGAACATTTCATCGAAACATTTATTATCCTGCATATTTTTATTACAATTACAAACAATTACGCAGTTGCAACTACTGTGAAAACCCAATTGTCGGTGTTCATCTTCATTTCACTCCAGCCAACCAAAACTCTGAATCTTTTCCATTATTGTGCGGAAAAGAGCCATACTTTGAGTGACGTCACTCAACGTTGTTTGTTCTCCTTCAATAAATTTTCAATAAATGTCGTTCAGCCTTTTTCAACAACAATCACGATGAGTTGAAAACACTTACGAGGTGTCGCCGCCTTTCAAGTGAAGGCCAAGACTTCCGGAAGACATAGGTTCCTCGTTCTTTCAGACTATCCCTCCTGAATTTTGGAATTAATGACATTTCAGAGTGCCCAGCTGAGCTCGTTCGCTAAAATATATAATTTTCACGACCCTATACAATTTCAGCTTATGCTTGGTACTTTATAATGATCAAATGTATGACTATCTAATTCAAAGTTAATTCGGAAACTTCTATTTGTACTTATTCCAGTATTAATTTATAAAATTCATGAATTTGGGTCTTGCCTTTATATTACATCGTTTTGATGTTGCCGCCAAAGTCGGCTAGATCAGCAGCCGTCAGTGAGATGAGGGCACATGGTGAGACTAAGCCGTTGCTCTCCGCTACTGTTCCTAGCCTTGGGGAAAGGAATCACCCGTCCCGGGTCAGCCTTGGTATGACGGAAAATAGCGTAGCTGCCGGGAGATGATGTTGTTTTCTTTATTAGGGACTCTGATAACCCCAAATACAGCCAATATGGCGCGTTTATGATGGTGTCTACAGTTCGGCACCAAGAGTTTTTCAAATTGATGCCTGGGCCATTCTGGAGCCGAATTGGGGCTGGAGCAATTATGGCTCTAAAAATGAGTGTCCTTTTCATTATCGGGGTCCTAAGTACTTAGGGTACGCAGTTTCATATCGATTTTGGTGAGTAAAAAAAAGCTGGCTACAAAATGATGCCTATTAGCGCCTAACGAAGCCTGGCTTGAAAAACGATTGTTTCACTAATGATTGATGCCAGGCTTCAGTATTTGAAGACTTACGTGTTTTGAAGTGGTTCGCTCTAAGCAGCTGAACTGAAAGAGTAGGCGCGGCCAGGATACAGCATCGCTGCGGGTTGTAGTTTTCCGCTGGGAAGGGGGGGGGGGGGAGGTGCTCGCATTTGGTCGTTGGCAGAGAGGGGTGCGTATGTGCGTTTGAGACAAATTTGCTGCATTGGGAAAAATTCTTCCCGGTTGTTGGCTTTTCGCGTGATTTTGCCTGTTTCATATGTACTATATATCCCTCCCCTCCGCTCGACAGCAAAATTTTTGGGTGAAAATTGGAAAGTGTAGGAAATTGGTAGTTAAATAGTTGTTTGAAATCTGAACAGTGTCAGGAAGTTGTAGCTTAGTTTTTAGGAAGGCGGGCGTCGCACCGAGGACCCTCATTCAGGGGGGGCCGGGGGGCGGGGGGGGCTGGCTCGGATGACATCTTTCTCATTCGAGGGGGGGGGCTAGTACCCACCTACCATTCCGATACACAAGCGCATGCTGTGGCGCTATGAACGCCGACGGTACTGATGGTGAGTTATGCCTGCTTAGCGCACCCGCCTGTAAATGACGGAGATCCGCGGTTCGGTCCTGCTCGAGTTTGACCTTGTGCCCAACGTAAGCCAGTCCGCGTGCCACAATGTGTTTCATCATTGACTTCTTCAACATTTCTGCTGCCCAAATGACACGGTGCCGGGAATAAAGGTATCGAAAATTTTTGAGATGTTGGGGTTACAGTTGTTGAAGTGCTCTCAGGCTAACGATGTTCAGTTCCATTCCACCTGCCACTCAGTTTAATTTGTTTTAGTTTTGGTTCGACTGTTCATTTTCATATAACTAATATTTAGTTCAAAAAAAGCGACGATTCCTCTCGTCGAAATACGCTTGATCTGCAAATCCATGAAGGTGGTGGCAAACGAATTCGATCACGAGCGAACACTTACGAACCTGCAAATTGAACGGAGAACAGTCGTGCCGACATCAATTACGAGCGTAAGTTCAGGCAAGCCACATGCATTCGCGCCGCATAGCGAACATAGCAGGGCTATGGAACAGGCACAGCAAACGTTGTGTTGAACCCATAGGGGGGGGGAATGTGTTCGTCGAGGGCAAATTCGCCGCCTTGAGGGAGAAAATTTCTATGTCTGTGACTTTTCGCGTGATTTTTCCTGTCTCATTGGTACTATATTTCTCACTGAAAAACGTGGGAAATTGGTGGGTAGGTGCTGGGAACGGCACGCATACGTACGGGCACCCATGTGACCCCCCCCCATAATCCCTTAGGTGTGGGGTCGTTCCTTTCCTGCTGCCTTACCCTGTCTATGCAAGGTGATGAGTAGTCATTGTAAGGTACTGCACAAAAGCCAAGAAGACAGTGTGAGATGGTAGACGCGGAACCGATGGTGCAAAGGATAACGCACTCCCTCAGTCTGCCAGAGATGCGTGTTCGAGTGCTGCCTAGAATCTATTTTTTCGCCCATGTCTAAACTCTCTTCTGGTGATAGAGGGGTATGGGTAAGAATAACCCCAAGCATGTGTGTACCGCTAGTAAGAAGTATTGACGAAATCTCTTCCGTTTAAGACGCAAATGGCTACCTCAGTGGCAGAGCATGCCGAGGCGTTGCGCAACATTTTTCAGCAGATTACAACCAAAATTCGCTAACTGTGAGGTTACTTCCGATGAATTCTCAGTATTAGTAAAAGCGGCGAAGGAATAGCGCGTATGAATGACGAAAAGAGGTGTCTTGAAGGTGGCTGCGCTTCTCGGGAGACGGACGAGAGAATCGTAAATCTGCCGCTTCGCCGCCGCGCTGGCAATGGAGTGGCATACCGTTTTCTTAAGTGCGGTTACCTGTCCCATTGAGCACTGACGTCATGTAGACGGAGCGTCATCGTAGACATTCATGACTATTTTCGGCTTTAAATTGGCCTGTTGTAGCTCTACTGCCTGTAACCAAGGTCATTTGCGGGCGCGACGTCGCACGCGACGCCCACCAGCGCGACGAAATACGGTTCTCTTGCCACATATCCGCGCTTCTCCTTGACTCTTATGCCACTTGTCAGAACACTGCGGCTAATAGGGCTCGCGAATGAGGCGGGAATCAACAATCAAAAAATTCGTGGGTGCTAGAATTCTAGCTCGCTCTAAGGCATAGCTTGGAAAAATTAAATAGTGACCCGCCGTCCTGCGTTGGGGGATATCGCCACGTACGGTATATACAGATTTTGGTGTCCAGTAGGTGAGGCTAGACAACTACAATCATTGCCGGTCATCCTGGGTATTGGGCCAAGTGACCACGATTCCCTTCTGCTCCTACTGTGCATACAATTTTCATGATTCTTTGGAAAAACTTATTTATGAGTGCCTTTTCGATTTTGGAGGGGCATTCTGCATTTTCGCTAGTTCATTTTTTTCACTTCGTGGTTGACAGCGTACACTTTAGTGAGACCTTGTGAATTTCTATTGAAGCCTCGCAAATGGAAAAGGAGCTCAAGCACAAAGGCGATAATAAATCTTACAACTTTGACCTGGTTAAGCCTTTGCTAAGTACCATTTGCGTGCCCACGAACCCAACGCGCCGTTTCTGCGTTTTGTTTTAGCTTTGAACTCCGACAACAATTCGAGTGACAGTAATCCGAAGGTGTGACCTCCCGCAACTTATTTTGCTTCAGCCAATCGAATTCCAAATGCACTGCTTTCTCAGTGGATTCACCTTTGTTTCAGGATATGCCTCTCAAACTCCTCGAAGTTTCCGACGAACTTTGTCAGTGAAGACGGCAGAGTCGCCGAGCATTTCTACGGTGAACTCTCCCAGCTCACAGAACCTACAAAACGTCACTATCGACAACTCCCAGGTAGGAGAATAGATGAAGGATAATTAGGAATTAATTCGCGGAATTAATTCGTTGAACGATGCATGAAGAAGAAAAAAGTCTGGAAAGTATGGGGCAGACAGGGTACATTAGCGTTCAGTAATACGTACATCGAGGCCGTACTTGGTTACTGGGAAGGAAGTAACATTAGTTGAAAAAATTCAAAAACAAAGACTCGAAAGGTGCTGAGCAGAAATTCTCCACGTCCAGGTGACCCTATTCGTGGCGACACTTAGGAACTGCCTCAACTTGACTGCGTTTCAAAGGTAGTTGACCATGCTTGCTGTAGCGCTTTCGCGTCATATCCTGGTGTCAGTAGTGCTGGTCCTGATGCGAAATCCGCTCACGCGTCGATACTTGCAACCAGGGCACCCCATCGTGTTGTTATACATTCCTGCGAAGTACGACTTCCAAATTCCATCCTCTGATACGACTCCCCCCCCCCTCCAAATCTTACCTACCACTTTCCTAGATTTTCCCAACTTCCAACCAGTTTTTTCCGGAATTTCCCGGAAATTTGCTACTTATGTACTTGCTACATCCTCCCCAAAATTTGTTGTCGAGAGGTGGGGGCCTTGCTACATTCTCCCCAAAATTCGTTGTCGAGAGGGGGGAGGGGCGTGGGAGGGAGGTCGTCAGAAACTAACTACTATTTTCAACTATTGGAAATAGCACTTGTATAGAACCGTGGCGGCGCCAGCAACTAGGGAGGGTATATACAACCAGTGCAATAGTGAAACGGAAAAAACCGCAAAAAGCCAACAACCGGGAAAAGTTTTTTCCCAACGCCACAAATTCTTGCAAAGACCAATACGATCCCTCTCCCTTTATGGCGCCCGTGAAATAAGAGAAATCAACTATAAAAAAATTTTTCTCAGACCAAATACGACCCCTCCCTCCCTCGCGGTCAAGACGACCCTCGCCGTTGTGATTATCACAACGATGGCGTGCCCTGCTTGTAATGTTGCTTTCGTTCCTGACCAGCACCCCGGATAACCGTCAGAATAAAAACTGCTCATCCGATCGCTACCAGAGCCCAATTCAAATGCATAAAATCCTAGAACAAGTCCCTTTCATCAAAAAATGCAACAAATTTCCAAAATACAAACCCCCTCCTCTGGCCACCCTCCTTGAGAACTGTCAATGGCGATTCCCGACCTCACCTATGGTAGGGAGGACCCTATCAAACAGTTAAGATTACCTGGGTAGGCTCTATTCTCACGTTATGCTTACGATAATGGAAAACTAGTCCATATTCTCAATCACAGCACTTTCCAGACGTGGTCCTCGTTCAACCCAAAACGTCAGTTCTACATGCTGAAAGGCAATTTTCATTGTTCTCTGCCTTGTGGACATTATGCATTGGGCATATCTGTTAAGGTTTGTGCTGTGTGTTTTTTCTTCTTTTGGCTAGCTGCGAATTTTCGTGAGAAATAAAAGACTTACTCCTCGCAGAGTGTACCTTGAATTTTGCAAAGTTAGGGTGTTTTATTTGAGTATTCCCTTCTGAGACAAAAGCGTATTCATTTCTGCTTTTAGCTAGAGTTTTTCCCCCTCCCCTCAAGCCAAAGCTCCATTGACGGCACATTCCACTATTGTCGCGTGGGCGGGAACAGCCAACCGCCGCACATTCCTCAATGGTGCATTTCAGTTTTCCAAAGCTGGAAGAAATGGTAAGAAGGAGAAATGGCCCAATGAGGACGGCGCAGTAGTTGACTGTATCCACCCATGCGACCAGTGTGCCTTAGTGGTAGTCGAAGTGCTATCCACCGTAATGAAGTTATGAGCTATAGGTCTGAACCAACTTTCAATCTTCCCTTTACATTTCATATAATGGTGATTTCAGAGATGACACCGCCGAAAATCCAAATTCATGGCGATTTTACAAGAATTTCCAGAGTTTCGACGTATACTATCTTGTGAGTGCAGTCTTTTTTAGTTGCTTTTTAGAATTTCAAATCACGTCAAAGCTCCCCTATGTGTAGTCTGGAAATTGACAAGATTTCATTTACGGCCAGATAAACGGATAGGAGAGGGACCGGTGCACTTTCGTACAAGTTTTTCAAAGAAGGAAGCACTTAGGGAAGACGGGGGGCTTCTTTTAACCCTCATTTTCAACCGGCCAGCGTGGACAACTCGTCCGTCGCTCGCCACAATGCGGCATCTCACGATTGAATGACCACATATCCGTTTGGGGGATGGAGAGAAGGAGGGAGGGGCGGGCAGCCTGCGACTGTGCCTGCCTGTGAAGCTCCACGGCGACACTGGTCGTACGTACTTCACCCACATGCGTTCTGCTAATCAAGAGTAAGTAACCTGTGAGAAGGTGGAAAGACATAGGAGCGCTGACGCTTCCTCACCCCCCAACCCTCCCCCCCGCGCACCACTGGGCATACGTTTCAGGCACCGCTGAAAAAACATCCGCAAAGAAGAATGATTCTAAAAAGTTGTAGGTGGCTCGGATGTTCGGCGACATCTTCACTTGCGTGCTGGGACTTGGAGCAGCTATGTGGACCCGGAAACCCGTTCTTACTCTGCCCTGCACCATGATCCAGCTACTTTTTTTAATCATACAGGTATATCACTTCTTCTTAGCGACATAGGCCCATCACAAAGGTTGATTCAAGAATTCTTCCTTGAGGTATGTTGCATCTGGATGCCAACCTACTTCGCAAGACCGCCATCCACCATTGTAGGCGGGACTCCCTACGCTTCAGATGTTCATATTCATTCACACTCCCATTATTCAGAGCGGCCATATGGACAGTACGAGCTTATAACAAGACGCTAACCCGAGTGAAATCCACTAGTGAAGACCGAGTAAGTCCCTTCCTTTCTATTCCCGAACGATCTCTGTTATATATTTCCAGACTTTTGTTGCGTTGGAATTCATACTTCCTGCAGTGTGGGCATTGTTGTCAGTGCTGATCGTACATGTCATGAAACAGCTACGATCATACGAACAACTTCACGGCTACGCTCATCCGCCAATAATCGTCCTCACCGTCAAAAATGACGACAATGACGAAAGTGTACAAATAGAAATTGCCTAATGAATGACCCCAGTGTGATCGAAGTTGACTGTGCGGACAGACTTCCCTTTACTGAGCTCGGAAAGTAAGCATGGGAATGACAGCACATCTTCAGAAAAAGGTGGAGATTACAGAAGGGGTACTCGCTTTTCACAGAGAGCATCTAGCTCTGCATAGCCGCACATGATGTACTCCAAAACCCAGATGCGAACATAATGGCGAGCACACGAACCCATTCCGCCCCTCTTGACGCCGCCCAGCCCCTCCCTCTCTATTGCGACGTTATTAACCGCATAGTTTTTGTGAGATCTATGTCTTCCCTACAGCAATTCCAGTTTACACTTCCATTGCGTACCTCATAGGTAAAGAAGCGTCGGGTGGAGGCGTTTTCGCGTTGCGTCACGTTTTACCCTGGCGCCAGCCCGTTTCCTTCAGTCGCTGCCACGATGAAGCTTCAGGCTATTAATGTAAGCAAGCTGGCGACGCGCTACAAAGCATGTACATAAGGACCCGACGTTCCGATAAACACCGCAAGTCAAGATCCGGGGGAAGGGACAAACTGAACCCTCAAACGACCAGTACATCTCAAAGTAGGATGCCGTGATAAACGCGCATAACAAAACCCCGGCTTTATCTCGCTAACTAGCCCCCATCTACCTTTGCCAGGTGTGGCTGGTAAGATGCGACAAAGGTGATCATACGTGATTCAGCTTGTACTAGCTAGCTGACTCGACCCGTCAGATGGATAGGTTATGGCAGCCTACGTACCAGCCTAGCGCCACTGCTCTCCACAGCTGTCATTGCGGCCACCGTAATGAGGTATGTAGGGGTTAAATTCATAATTGGAACATGACTCGCCGCAGGTATTCAGGGTCTTTATATCACATACTTCCATCAAGTAATTTGATCAGGCGTAAACCAGCGCTCAGACTCCACGATGACGTCGCAACTATTGCAATGGCGCTCTTTATTGGTGACGGGCACCGACCGATACCAAACCAGAGCCTACCCTCCTATTCTCCTATACTCCCTCAGAATACAAGCGGCGCGGAGACATACGTCTACGGCTGCGTTCTCAGCTATATGAGCGCCTTTGCAATGGTAGCACGTCGCAGCGCGTCAACGCGAGCCATCGCGACGTCTGAATGCTGCCTAAGGTTATGGTTAAGGCATACGCGATCGCAGCTGTGGGGAATACTGCTGCCCCGGTAGGCTGCTCGAGAAGTTTTAAGAAGAGCTCTGCCCCTTCAACTCTAAATCTAAACTCTTTCCATGCAAATCACGATAATTGACGGCGTCTAGCTTGAAAGCTGCTGTATACGATTTACGACGTTTCATAGCAGGTGATACAGGATAGAAAGAGTATAGAAAACAGTAAGAATAAAGGTAGAGTTGTAGGCTATTATTGCGATAATCATGAGCACACAACGCCAAAAAAACGTATACAAACGTCAATTTTCATTCCTAGCGACCCGCTCTTATTATGGACCGTTCTTATCTATGGGATTTTTGGGGTACATAAGGACGGCGACGTTCGCGATAGCACACGCAAGTCAAGATTGGGGAAGAGACAAAACTTGAACGCTGCAAGACGACCAGTACATGCTCAAAGTCGGAAGCCGTGATAAACGCGCATAAGCAAATCCTGGGCTTTATCTCGGTAACGGAAGGGCTTTGGTGTGGCTGGTAAGAGGCGACAAAGGTCAGGAAGCAGGGGATCACACGCAGGCGATCAGCTTTGTACTAGCTAGCTGACTCGAAGCCGCGTCGATGGAATAGGTTATGCAGCTGCTACGTACAACCCTAGCTACTCGCATATTTCCCGATCAAGTATAATTTGCCAGGGTAAACGGCCAGCGCTCAAACTCCACGGCAACTATTGCAATGACGCTGATTTCTGTGACAGGCGCGACCGATCCGACGCGATACGCACAACCGGAGCCTACCCTGCTATGGCTCCAGATACAAGCGGCGCGGGCTACGTCTAGCGGCTGCGGTTCTCAGGCTAGATGACGGCGTTGCAAATGGTAGCACGGTCGCAGCGGCGTCAACAGCGAGCCTCGCCGACGCCTGAATACTGCCTAAGGTTATGGTTAAAGCATACGCAATCGCAGCTGTTGGGGAATAATGCTGCCTCGGCAGGCTGCTATGGCCGAATACATACTCCATACATCAGAGATGGAGGGGGGCGTGGCTCTGCACTGCACTTGAACCGGCGTTTCTCGTAGAAGCGCTTCGCATCAGGCAAATGGTCATGCTTGGCTTTCGTCCTGGACAATGCACTATTCAATTATCTTGGAATGAATATCGCCACCGGAAGCGCAGCCAACGCACGCTTGCCATGGAGGGTATATCTGGGCGGTTGGGTCATACCTAGCTAGTGATACGCGAGATTGCCCGCGTCAGCAAGACGCACCTGCACCTGCCTTCGCCCCGAAATGAGCTACTCCTAGGCATTGTTAAGACTGATAGACGCTAGTCATCGCTCTGCTGGGGTTTGAACCTAACGTCACCCCGTGGAAGCACATTAACGAGTATTTACAGAACTCATTATTGAATATCAATCATATCTTCCTAGTATGCTCATTAATAATATTATTACAGGGAGTTTCAGATAGCATAGATACCTTTCACTCAACATCTTTTAAATGCAGTAAATGTACAATATAACAGAGAAAGACACAGAGCACCTCGATAAGAACCAGCAAATCAAGGCCACTGTTGGACATACAAAATAAAGCAATACCCAATCACAAATGAAATCCGTGGAAGCGTTGAGACCACAAATAATTTAACAGATCACAAAGAATCACGCAAACTTGCTCTTTCTCTTGTATGCTCGATGAAAGCACTGAAATGTGACAGGTACAATCAGACGCTCTCAAAACGCTAAACCCATAACTCAATCACTTGGCCGCGAGTGAGGGGAAGATGGGCAAGACAATCGTATATTGTCGCGTCGTCGCGCGCGGTGTACCGTGCGACGGCGCGCGGCAGGTACTATGATGGCCTCTTCAGCTCAATTGGTGGTGTTTTAGTGAGTTCAGCTATAGCTGTTCCTTTATGCAATTAGTTCTAGTGGGAATTATGCACAAGACAGTCCATGCCCAGATTATTTCAAAATAGAGATCAGCTACATGTTGAAGGAATAAGCTAAAGACGCGAAACGGAATTTGTGCAGAGTTTTGTCCTATTGTTCACCAATTGTGAAAGCTGGCAGGCACAATGTGTGGACAATAGGCTGTCGCCGCGCCAAACCCAGCCCCCTAAAACGCCCCGGTGACCGCAAAGAAGCAAAACCATAGTGAAAAAACCACTAGAAAACGTGGAAAACTCACGGAATTAACGTCGATAGTTCAGGAGCCATATAAATGAACTTGTGCTTATAATTCCGTTTTTCTTCAAATTCTACGTACTGGACATCACGAGAGGCAGCCAATGCCTCATCCTAAATGAATTCCTTCAAAATGGGATGAAGAGTCTTACCGGTCGTCAGGCACTGTAGAAAACATCTGACTCATTTTTTTAACCTTTTCTGAAAAACTGGAACAGAAGTGGGGCATGTTGGGCGAAGGGACAGAGACATGCAAAGCAAGGAACGACCTACGGTTAGGAAAGTTTTGCGAAATACGAGTCCCTTCCCTTATCCTACCCACCATCTCCAATTTTTTTTTCTCAATCTCTACGCAACCTTCAGGCACTTCTACGGAGGGATTCCACAGTTTCCACCCACCCCCCCCCCAAAAAAAATGCCGGGGAGAGGGGAGGGGTGAGGTGGGGAGGGTAGAGCAGAAAAGTCAGTGACCGAAAACATTTTTTCTCACGAGTAATTAAGACCTCTGTCTCCCTCCACTGACAAAATACGACCTCTCCTCGCTTGAGATCTCAACATAAGGAGTGCCTGATTAAAAGGCCGTTAGTCAAACCGATCCGTCGAGAAAGGAAGGCTTAGAAGAAGAAGTTGTTCTCTGCCTACGGAAACAGAGGAGGAGATGACTACTTTCTCCTATCTAGGTTTTGCCAAAGAGTCCTTCAAACAGGAAAGGAAGAAGAAGGAAAGGGAAAATGTACAGTAGAGAATTACCAAAGAAGAAAAACGGATAATCAGGACTTTTAATTTACAAATCAGCACTTACCCTAAGTTTTCGAGCAAGAAAGACTGGAATAACATGATCGTTCTCCGCATGTAAAATCAAAATCGGACAAGTAATACTGCAAATATAATACTAAGCTGCCTTCAGAGGGGGACGGACAAGACAATCATAATCTCTCGCGACGTCGTGTGCGGGGTACTGCGGCGGTGCGCGGCCAGTTCTCCATATGTATCAATTTTTCGATTGTAGCAGCAAAACTCATAGGTATTCAAGCGGAGACAAAACTCCACGACAATTTCGGATTTTACAGTCGATTTAACACTCAAATTCTAACGGCCGGGCTGGACAACTCGTCTGTCAGTCGCGGCGTCGCCTGCCACGCCCATTAGCGCGAGATGTTCTGATTGTCGTGTCACATACCCCCCCCTTCAGAGCCCATTTGAGGCCAAAGACAAAAAATCAGGCAAGGAACTCACGCCTTTATACGCTTATCTGTCTCCATTTTCAACTCAACATCACGTAACGGCTGTATGAGAATTTTTTGAACCATACTTTCGGGCATCCATCGCACCGGCTGAAGTGTAGGTAATTTGAAGCTAGAAGCAAGTTTGAAAGAAAAGGACGAGCAACTCACTATGCTTAACAAATGGTTCATGATCACGTCTCTGAGGTTATTGAACGGAGACTCAAGTACGAGGCCATGAGGTGGAATCCCCTCAACGGAAAGATCCATCACTAACCTTGTTGATACTCTGGAAAATGAACATCATTATTCTGCAGCTGAACGAAGAAAGTGAAGAAAAAACAAAAAGTGTGAAAAAAGGAAAAAATCGAAAAATACTTGGGGTGTAATTTGCGGAGGCGCAGTTCGGCTTGGGCGGAGGACCAAACGGTACTCAGCGAAGCTTGTACGGGCCACCTTGTGAAAACCTGCAGATTCTTGTAAGCAAAGTGGCTCACTTATACCATTTCGCTGCTTCACAAGAGCTTACAATTCTCGCCAAAATGCGACCTGATTAGTTAACATGAACTGACAAAAGGAACTTGTGCAAGTGTAAAATGCCCCTTCCAAGCCGAACAGCGCCTAAAAGTGCACAAAAAGGTACTCACCCGGATCCCATTGAATGACCCCACACGATGATTATGTTGTCTTTACAGTGATTTTTCACGTAGTCATAAACAACACGACTATCGTTGACCAAACCGGGCTTCGCTGGGATCTCCATCGGAGTCACCGTAGCCTGAAAAGTCGTTAACAACATTCTTGATTTCTTGAAAACTGACATTACAGAGTGGAAAAGTTAAATATTAGGTTTCACTGTCAAGAATTTTCAACAGGATTTCTGATGCGGATTTCTGAACTCCTTAAAGATACAATCAGAGACTGAATGGGGAGTGGGGTTCAGAAACAAGACCCCTCCGTCCGCAGCGAACAAGACTGTGACTATCTATTGCCGAGAAGCAGTATTCAAAGAGCAGTACCTCGATAATCGAATGTGACCACGTGACAGTCCAGTTTATTCAACAAATTATACAACTCAACACGATGTGCAATTGTTCTGGAAAAGCCGAAATCAACACGAAAAAGATCCACAGCTAAGCAAACACACCTGTCAAACGAATTCCGATGTAAGGTGACAGCACAATTGGTGGTTTACTGTGTCAGTGATAAAGATTTTTCCATCTCATCATCAGGTGGATGAATACCCTTCTCACGATAGTCAGCCGACATGGACTTTGGGAGCATGTGCCTGGAAATCGTTGATAGCACTCATACGTCTTGAAATCTGTGCTTGTCTCATCTTTCGCAAAGCGCCATCCGCATTATTCTGGCGTGCTGTAGTTCTCGGTGCCCCCCCCGAAACATACATAATTTCGTACACAAGAATTATCCACAATCTAGCTACTATTCAGTTTCACGATTCCCACTAATAATAGAACATATACCATTGCTGAATGAATTTTCATACGTCGCCACAATTAGCTCCGCGCTCGATGACTCCGCCCACTCAGTACAGAATTCATGGAAGAGTTTACATCCTTAACTTTATTTAAGCGCAGTTTGTCGACGGGAGGGGGGCATTTTGCACTTTTGCTACTTCCCATCGACGTGTCGGCCTATCTAGACAGCCTCTTCTCGAGTTGACAGGTTTTAACATGATGGCTTGACTACCTTGTTCCAGCTTCACAAGAGTTCACAGGTTTCGCCAGAGTGAGACATGTAAACCGGAACTGAGGAAGCAATGATAGTACAAAATGCCCCCCCCCCCCGTCGACAAACAGCGTCCTTTGTTTACCGAGAAAGGTCCGCAGTACGATACGTTACATGCCAGGACATGGCATATGACATTTCATGTCACGTCAATGACGACAAAATCGCTTCCTCGGCAGCATTCAGACTTCGCGTTGGCACGGTCGACGCGCTACGACGCGCCACCATTCAACAGCGCTGCAGTGCTATAGACGTTGACCCAGCCTTACAACGCACACCTCTCACGCCATTTCTTCGACACATTTGGGTTTCCACATTTCGTTAACCCTGGGATTTTTTTCCTCTTTTTCAGGTCAATAATAAGGTCACGGGACGGATATGTGACAAGACAAGTGCAATATGCCGCGCTGGTGGGCGTAACGAGCGACGGCGCGCCCGAGGGGCGAGTTGTCCTGTCTGGCCATTCGCACATGAGCCTCAAAGGAATGGAAACATGGAGTCTTGTATCCACTTGAATTAATAGGAGTTTCTTTGCTCCAATCGACAAACTTATGCACGTCCAGAATTTGCAGCGCACCGTCGCACGATATGTCGCGCGCGACAAATTGCGATTGCCCTGTCCATCTTCCGTTATGGGTATATCTCAGCTCGCAACGTTCTGGACTGCAGACTCACTTTGGATTAGCGCCTAAAACTTGTAAGAGCGATTGCACTTACCACACGCCTATATTGCCCTCCTGACCATGGAGATAAAAGGCTCTTCCTATAGATCGTACATTATTCGCTGATACATTCATATAATCCGTCATTGGTATTTTCCCTATAAAGTGGAATTTTCCTGAGAAATTGAAATAAGAACTAGACAAAACTTTATTCATCCACTGGGAATTTATTCATTAGTCATGAATAAGTTCCCATTGAAATCTTCGGGCCTAAAAAAATCCTGATTCAAATGCTGGCTGGTTAGACCGGTATGTATGGGTTTTCAAAAAGTTCAAGGCCACGTGCCGACGTGAAGTACTGATGTAAGGAACGAGTTATAAAGCGACTCAACACTTGTCGAGTCCACCGCTTTTGAAAGTCAATT
>MU915575.1:0-16582 GCA_036418165.1 Cooperia oncophora
GCAAGTGCTACCCGTGGGTAGTTAGCTTTTGGTAGTATTTACAGGAGTTTACTGACTTACCAACGAAGAAAAAAGATAAAACAGTCGAAACTGCGCACAAAAGGACCTCCTTTTTGATTTCGAGCATTAGAAGAGCAGGCAAGAGAAAGAGGCCTTAGTCGCCAGAGGTCTTAGGCCATAGTGCAAGCTTGGGTGAGAGATCGAAGAGGAAGGATAAAACAGAAAGATGGTCGAGACGACAGACGTAGTTCCACCCAAATATAAACGCAGTGTCACTTCATTCTGGGTTGGACCGATATCCATGGGTGGGGTAGCTGCGGCGAATGGCCGTTTAGATCTTCGCCACTCATTTCGAGCTGCGAGATGGGTATAATGTATGTTTGCGGACCGCAATGCCTCGTACAAAGAGTTCTTCATATGGAGTAACCGCGAAATGTGTCTTTAAGTTCGTTCCGTACCTCACTGATACCCTTATTAAAATTTGAAGATCCATGTTGTTAGAGTGAAAATTGACGATGAAAACACCGCGCACATCCGTGGGAAAACCGGAAAATCGTTTATCTTTCGGAATCTCTTCGCACTTTGACGTCACGCTTATGAAGCAGCTAAGCTGATTTATCACTAGGCAAAACCACTCATGGTTTCACACCACTGAATGGAATTTCTGGGATAACAAAAACCCCAAGGACATAACCGTGTGGGTGATCTAATTCATTTCGTTTACAGCCTACTACCACGTTCCTCAGAATCCCAGGAACTTTTCGTTCTTCGCAAGTGCTGTCGAGCAAGGAGAGGGGCAGGGGTCATAAGGGGAGGGGAAAAGCCGCAAAAAGTCAAACACCTGAAAAGAAATATTCTTGCGCACTGACAAAGAAATTTCTTATTGCCAGTACGAACCCCATTCCTCCGGCAACCAAGTAGTGCCACTCCCCCCCCCCCCGCTGAGGACTCCCCAGCGTCCGATGTAAATGGCTATCATGTCAGTCCTCCTCCTTATACTTGGCTACCATGAAAACTGAAATGTAGCGCTGGAAGACCCTAAATGTAATGAAGATCTACTGACCTAAATTCTTAAACGGGACACCATAAGCGTAGAGTCATTAATATGTATACACTTCACGCAAATTGCATTAATGGAATCGACTAGTTCGAGGGTGCCCCAAAAATCACACATGGTTGTTTAAAGACCGCATTATGCGAGCACATATCGTGTGATAAGGTTCAAAAATGAACTTATATGTGCTCGCTGACTCATCTGTGGGGATAACAGCAGAAGAATTTTCTGGGGACGCCTTAAATAGAGCCCATATAGGGCACGGAGAGAAGCGCGGGGGAGGGTTGAAGAAACACTGAGTACGTGAAGCGAGGCTGCGCACAGCCACAGAAAAGCGCGCACAATGCAGCAACTGCGCTTTTATGGGCATGCGTGTCTCACATGGGCGGAGACTTCATCTTACATGAACGCCCTGACGTCCTTGCCGCGCACTTTTTTGAGACGGAAATGGTAGCCCCTTAGGTATTGAAATCGTGCCTACCTTGTATGCGGAAGAGATTTTATGCCTCAGATAATTGCGGAATATGCCTTGATCACTTTCATCCCCCCATGAACGACCAATTGAAACAGATTAGATGCTTCGTCTCATCAAACTCACCTTAAAGCAGTTTGCTTCGACCTTGTAACAAGTCAAGCAGCAATTCATTACTGGAAAACACATGCAATTATGGAGAATATTCAAAGAAGGGTGCGATTTGACATCAAACTTGTTGAGGTTATGAGGAAAACCTGTCCAATTTTAGAACTGGGGCACTGAGGCTTTGTTAGGGCCAGTCCATTGGGTAAAAAGTGCAAATGGATGTTGGAAATTCGGTTAAGAGGATCATTAAAGTCACATTTACGGCAGTCGCCTCTACGGACCATTAAGCTAAGCGTTTTTGCGGGGTCGAAATCACACTCGGAGGGTAATGTGGGCGAGATGCGATGCAGAAGGATAGGAGAAAGGGAGCTGCACTGGCTGTTAGAAAAGAAAACAAAGGTGTTGAGAAGAGAATGAGAATAGAAAGGGACCAAAAACCCGAGACTCTGCTCCAAACAAGGTACAGCATTAGGATGGGTGAAATGACTGTATCAATAAGACCACCCCCCCCCACCCGCCCATCCAATTTCCGTCTCCGATGACACCTCCTCTCAAAACCTCCCCAGCTTCCTTCCAAAGTGTCCCAGAATTCTGCTGTAGACATAGGAGATGGGGCAGACACCACCGATTAACTATCAGAAATGGCAGTTTCAGGAGAAAAGTAATGTATAAATAGTGGTAGCGTCCTAAGAGATATATAGCTATTAAAACAGGGAAAGTCAGCAAATTTTTTTATTTTTTTCAAGGTTTAATGCGACCCTTTCCGTCAGTGACCAAGTACTACTCCTGATGAGTTTCGCGCAACAGTGCTTTACCCCGGCCCTAAGGGGAAGCTGTAGGGAGAAGGAGGAGAAGAGAAGGATGATTCTGATAGCGACTCATTCTCTTGTTTAAGGAGACAACATGAATGGTACAGATGAACTGGTAAAGGAAAGCCCAGACCGAGAGGAAGGAACGAAATGATAAAAAATAAATTTGCTGGAACGGAGGCTCTATGGAATTGGTTCGGTACGTTCCATAGAGACCCGAAGCTGCCTTTCTCAGTCAGGGGAACACTGTTGAAGAGCCCCGTCGAGCAGGGGGTAGCATTTCAATTGATAGTAGTGGTCTAGCTTGACTCTTCAAGGACCTCTTTTAGTAGTCCCAAGCCTCTCTTCGCATAACCTCGGAATTTGATGTTCTGGGCACTTCTAAGTTTGTACTTCTGTGCCGGCAAGATTTACAGGTACTTCTTGGCCTATAAATCTTGCTGGCACAGAAATAGGAGATTTTCAAGGACGTTTCGATTTTTGTTGCTTACTGCCCATCACTCTCCCACAGTTACTTCCTCGTCCCTTTTCTGATATATGAGAGTTGCATATCTGTCCCATACTAGTTCGATAACCAAACTGTTTTTGTAGAGTGGGCGGCGGGATAAGATTTTGAAGAATTCTTTCCATCGTAATGTGTGCAGTGTTTCCAATAGGCATTTCTCTCTTTGCACCTTTTTTCGACCTCCGTATCACCAAACTTATTTTTTCATTTTCTTCCTTCCTCTCAGTCTGGGTTTCCCTTTACCAGTTTGCCTGTACCATTCTGTTGTCTCTATGACCGAGACTATGCAAGACTATCAGGAACAGGACACATCATTGTTTGGGAATTTTGGTCGAGTCCGTGCGATCCCGCACCTTTTTAGGGTGTTGGTACGACCCCCTCCCCCTCCCTCATTCAATCCCTCTTCATCGATCTGTCGAGCGGGGGCGGGGAAGCGTGACAGTACATATGAAACAGAAAAAAAAACTGCAAAAGTCAGAAAGTCTCGGCCAAAAAAGGGAAAAAACGACGCCCCCCCCCCTGCCTCCCTCCTTCAGAGCGTCCGTGGAACAAGAAAAACCAACCATCAAAATGAACTTTTTCAGACAAGTACGACCACCCTCTCCCAGCGACCAAATAAGACCCCTCCCTTGTTGGGGAATCCCCAACAACGACGTGCACTGTATCAGAATCATCCTTCTCTTCTGCTCCTCTCTCTAAACAGCTTCCTATTGGGGCCAGGGTAAATCATTGCTGTGCGACCCACCATGAGTAGCATTTGTTCACTGGCGGAGAAGGGTTGCGTTAAATTTTGAAAAAAAAACAAAGAACTCGCTGAATTTCCCTGTTTGAGCGCTATACACAGAAAAATTATTTGAGCTTTCACGATCTTTAATGTAAATTTTCCATTAAACAAAATATGAGGATTAATTTTTCAGACCTGACGAGGGCTTCAAGCTTGAAAATGATTCAGATAAAAGCTTGGAAATTCTTGTTGCACAAGAAAAGCAGAAAAAATGAGGGTAGATCGGCTGGGGAGGGGGGGGGGCAATTGGCATTTTCGCTACTTCCGTCAATGTGTCGAGCCATCAAGTGGAGATCTAGGAAATTTCGTGAAACGAAATGTAGAGACCACCTGTCAACTCATATAAAGCAATGAACACCGATGGAAAGTATCGAAAGTTCACAATGCCCCCCACCGCAGCCAAACTGCTTCAAATAATTGAATATTTTCCCGTTGAAATATGGAGATATTGGCCGGTTTGTATTACTTTTGTGCATCATATATTTTCCAACCATTTAACAGAGGAGTAAAATCGTGGGCAAGGCGAGGTGGTCTTTGAGGGAACAAATGACATGTGGCCTCCACTCCTGCTCAAAAACCGAGGCTTAGTAGATATTTAAAACATGAAACAGATGTTTATGAGAGGAATAGGCGGTGACGACGATGATCATGCGGAAGAATGGCAATTATTACCGGCACAGAACACATGTGCAGCGTCAAAGACTAGACCAACGGCGGCACCGCCCCACTTCTGCACCCTCCAACACCGACCGCTGCCGTCGGTAGGGGTCATGCCGATGTGCGCAATCACCTCACTGCTGCTGCTCTCTCGACAATTTTCTCGTCGACATCTCACCACTTGTGCAGGCTATTTCGCTCGTCTGACCTTGCCAATCTATGATGTTACTGTCTGCCGACCGACGCCCGCCGCTCATATGACCGTGTTCATATGGCTGTTCCGACAATCAAAAACAAAAAAAACCGCTGTGAAAACATTTTCCGGTTCGCTAGAATACAATGTATAAGAGAGCAACGCATTATTGATTGTAAGGTATACAAAAGTGGCACACTTCGGCTTGGTGGGGGCAACAAATGGTACTCAGCAAGGTTTCTGCAAATTCCTATGGAGAAAGAAGCCCACTTGTACTATTCAGGCTTCACAAGAGTCCTACCAGTGTGAGACCTGCTAGCATGAACTAATAAAAAAAACTAGTAAGGTAAGAATGCCCTCACAAAGTGCCGAAGAATCGTCAAGTAGGGCTGGTAATATTAGTGCTAAAACATTTTGTACTATGCAATGAGCCATATTAAGCAGGCCTGGGCTCGATGAAGGTTCACCACGGAAGTTCGCTATCACTCAAACCAGACTGAGTTACAGCTGGCGACCTGTTTTGAATTGCACATTATATAAACCAAAAATGAGAAAATTCGGTTTCTGAAGCGGCACTGGATCGAGCGGGGAAGTCGCGCGCGTCAATTATTTAGCTTAGTATTATAACAAAAAACAGATGGAAGTCGTGCTTAGGGGGAGGCGGCAATTTTTTCAGTTCCGATTTCGTCGTGGCTCATTGCTTTTACAAGGCGTTGACAGTAAGTCTTGATGTATGATGTAGAGTTACTGCGTTGACATAGTAACTCTAAAACTTTGACTGTGTATACTTCATGGCGTTACGCAAGATTTACAGGATTCTGTACTCGATGGATCAATGGGGAAGTAAAGCGAAGTAATGCAAAATGATTTTCCTCCAGCGTAGCGTCCCAAAATAATGTAAGAGTTTGGTAGAAACAAATTAGAAACAAAGAAGTTAGTTATCATAATGGAATTGGATTGAGGAATACTTTTGGTGACCATTATTTCGTCTGAGAACCAAGCAAAAGAAGTCATCTTTAAGTGAGTTACTGCCATTTAGAACAACGAAGTGGAAATTGACTGCAATGAAACACTCACAGAAATGTGGAATAAACTGAAGAAAGAGTGGACAACGAGCCTAGAATCTCGCAGAACGGGGATCGGGGGTTCTCAGTGCGAGCCTTTGATTGTTTTATGTGAGCAGATTAAAATCCGTTAAACAGATTTGTATAATACGAAGGGAATTGGATGCAGCATTGATTATGTTAGATGGCAGGTGCTCCCCCCCCCCACAGGCCACAATCAACCCTCTTTCCAAGAACTTCCTCTCGGATCACGGACCTGCTCCGTATCATACCTTATCCAACCTACCCTTTTCTAAGTTCCCCGATTCCTATCAACTTTGCTATAGATTTCCCCCGCCAAACACAAAACCAACACACAACACAACAACACACACACACACACCACACACACACAACAACGACACGGTTCAATGACACACACAAGAAAAACTGCGGTTGTAGATTTGTATGGGGGGCAAGCTGGTCCTTTAAAATATGTTTATATTCGCGACTCAAGTCAAAATCGTTTCCAATCAAATCATTGTGCAATTTATTTTGAGAATCTTCCGAATAGACTGATTACTGTATCTAGTTTGTATGAAAATTTATGGGGCTAGATTAAATTCCGTTTGTGAAGTTTTTCACCAGTTAAATATTAATCAATATAATACAGTTTCGTTCGCTAGGTTGATGAAGGGCGTGTCCACTGGAGTCGTTTTGTCAGGCACGCGCCAACCCTTCCAGTATTGTGGTTAAAAAAGTGACGCGGACAAGAACACTTGATGGAAGACGAGACAAATGATATGACACACTTTTGTCCCTTGGCGAAAGAAAAAAGGAAAGAAATGGGCTGGCGCCGTGCCACGAACATCCCTTACAGCACCGCTTCCATCAGCCGCTCAGCAACTAAACTGTACTGCCACTGGTGGAAATGGGAGCGTGTAGTTTCAAACCCACGGAGATTTTAATGAGTTTGCCCATATTTGAGTACCGTTGTGACAATGCAGAGGTTATATTTAATACAAAAAAATGAAAACAATGTTGGGATGCTGCTTGTTGGGTAGAACACGTGACTGGGGAATCAATTATCGATTTGAGCACTTAGAGTCCCCCGGGGCAAAAATTAAAAAATAACCAGAATGAGTTAGAAATCAGATGCTTGAATATGAAAAATTCACTCACTCGCGCGGAATCAGAGTTAGAAAAACCATTTGTTGTTCAGCGATTGGTTGGCTTTAGTAGAGTTCTGAATGGGAAAGAATTGATAATAGAATTTCAGCCTTGGGATGCGTTTGTATGTATGGAAAATGAGAGCTATATCATGGACGAATACTGATAAGAATTATAAATTGTATTTTTGTTGGTTGGATTATGCATGTAGTATTATATTATATCTATAAATGTAATAAAATGCTGTAAAGAATGCATGTTATATTAAAATATTTGTGTTGTTTTTGTGCAAGAGGATGGGGCGGGTGGGATTTTTGCACTTTCGTTAATTAATATTAATTAACAGGTCTTGCTTTGGTGAAATCTAAGTGTGAAAGCTAAGTGCTCTTGTGTAGTAGTGAAGTGCTACAAGTGACCCACTCTAGCCATGAGAACCTATAGGTTTTCACGCCATGAGAAAGTCTTTTCACAAAGTGACCTGCACAAGCTTCGCTGAGTACCATTTGGTGCCCCGTCAAGCCAAACTGCGCCCAAAAATGTCTGGTATTCTGTGGAATATTCAAGAAATGTCCGGAAATGAACGAAAAACGGATGATGACGCAGATGAAGTGTAATCAGGCAAAATCGGGTAAAGTATGAGGTTTAGAGCTTGGTGGAAGTCGAAGATCTTGCCCCCACCAAGCATGTCCTGCGATGAATTTTAAGATGATTATCCACTCGCCCTTGTTAGAACGGCTGAAACGTTCCTCAGAAGGCCGGGTGTACTCGAAAGTGGCAACCCTAAGGGTATATTGACGTAGAACCGCATCTTTTGGCGCCAGTGTAGGGAATATAGGAACCTTAGGAACTGCACCCCCATTCCCGAAGTTTTTTTGAGGAAAAATCACCAGTTCAATTCTCGAGGGGACAACCAAGAAAACTGTAAGTACTATTGTTTGACAAACAGGTTAAGGCTGATTGAATTGCAGCTCACTTCTAGCCGCCAGCCGGTTCAGAAATTAGGCCGCAATCATAACAGCCGCCTGGAGGGGTGATACTAGCCACATTCAAACTGGATCCGAGAATTGTAGTATAACGTTGAGTGGCTTTTTTAATTGGCTTTCTGAGCCCTGTTCTTGAGTTCCTGCCTGGTCGGGTTTTAACCACGAAATCATCTCTATTTTGTATGTAAGAGTGGACCTAATGTCATACTTCTTGGAAAGCGTAGACACCTAATAGCCTCACTTTTCAGAAGAGAGCGTAATTCAGTTGTAAAAAAATGCTACAACCCACTATCATCATCTCTAGCAGTAACAGAATAGGTGTACACTCTGTATCCCTGAGATGCGGTAGGCGTGGCTGTTTATTTCATTTGAACGTGGCTGTGACTCCATTCTTGGCGGGATATTCTGTTGTTGGAACCATTATAATCATATCGTTCTCCAACAAAAGATAGGACGACTATTACCCAGCACATCGGATATATCTTAAGCGAGTTACGCGCCTACTGCTTGTCAAGATTGAGTACGGCGCCACGGCCTTACCCGCCGTCTCAGGATGTAATGGCGCATACTTGGCTCGGTAGTCAATGTGATGTCATCTTTAAAAATGTTGCGCTAACGCCGGGGCTCAAACTCCAAATCGGTTTCCAAGCTAGTCAACCAACGCCTTTCAGTCCTCCAGGAAAAGACTTTTGCAGCTGTTGCACCAGAGACTCTTCTCCCCAGTGTCCTCTCTCTTACAAACTCCCTCTCCGCAGTCCTGACTGACCATCCTACATCCTCCAATCCCGGATATGACCTCACTGGTGACTGCCTAGGTATGGCATCCCTATGAAGCTTTGAGCAGGGAGCTGTCGATGCTAACGTTTGTCTATAGTAGCCAGTCGACGCACAACCAGCTAGTCCAAGGCAGAACATCATAGAAACTAAGGGCCACTGATTCTTGGCGTCTCTTACCAAACAGGTGACCTAGAACAGCACGAGAGGCGTCATTGTGTTATGTGTCAATGTAAGTGCGGAACATCGCGGTTTTTTATCACGGAATGCGGCACGGAACGAGTTGAGGACGTGCAATAGGAGATAAATTATCTTGCTATCGGCAGAAACATCGCTGTATTCTTCGAATGTCGAAAAGGAAACATAGGGTGACGGAACAACAACGAATAGCCTTAAAGATTACACAAGAACCGTAACCTTGGATATAAGTAATGTTTTCCTCGCTTTCAGACTGATCTCTCCATAACAAGCGCTTACTCGGACCATACACCATTATAAATAGTTTGTCCAAGGAATTTTTTTGGGGATTTAGACGCAGTCGCGACAGAGGGGGCATTTTGGGCACTCTGAGCCATCTGGAGATCCTGCTTCATGAGGCAAGACAAGAAGATACAGTTTACCAATCTGGAGGCTAGCCGAGTTTGCCTCCAGCTCACAGGGAATTCAAGGTTTCACAGACGGAAACTTATGAACCCGGACAACTCCCGCGACAGTAAAGGCATAAAGGGTACAAAATGCCCTCCCCCTCCCCCCCACCCACGTTCGCCGAACAGCACCGTAGATTTATCTTAGATTTTCAGCTCCAACCTCCATCGCGTTCTTTGAAAGAAAGAGTATATTGAATCGGTGTGATAAGGGATCCGCCCCAGCACACTGACGTCTCTAAATCACAGAAGGGCAGCGAGCTCCGTATTTCAGCTATACCAGTGCATATACTGGTAGACGTACGTGTGCCGAGCCAGTGTATGTTCAGTGAATTGAACACGATGCAATAGCCACGCAGAGCCGTGTATAAGTACTAAAACAGTGGTAAGCCCACGGAAATTCACCATACCCCCTGCAAAGCAGGTTGCTGCAGCGGCGTGTTTGCGCACAAGGACGCATTGTTTAATGCCGTAACGATGGTGCGAGCAGTCCGACCACCACGTTCACCGCAACACGCCAGCATGAGTGTTGTTCATGGCTCGTACGACTTATCGCTTCACTATTAATGAAGGTAGCGATGTGAAGCGTTGCTACATAGAATATATGACCCGACGGATGACCATTAGACCCGATCTATCGACGTGGTTGTTGGCATGATGTAACGGGGAAATCGTGCCAAAAATGCTGTGGTCCAGATGTCGTGCACGAGACAGAAGAATTTTTGCAGTGCTGTGGTCGCGGTCGAAACTTCGCTTTTCGCTCATTTTCTCCACTGTAATAGACCACCTGCTGATTATTTTTGAGCAGAGTGCCAGCAGGGTGTGGCAGATCGGTGGATGGTGTGAAATGGTGAGTCGTGCGACCCCCCGCCCGGGGCAGAGGTCCCGGTATCACGCGCCCCCTCCACCCCAGCCCTTCCACTTTTCTACAAAGTTCCCTAGCATCCTAGCCAGTGCTTTCCTTTTTCCAAGAGTTTCCCGTTTATTTTCGCAAGTTTCACCAACGGGAAAACTTTCCAATGCGGGCAAATGTCTCTCGAGAGGCAGCACATGACCCCCCCCCTCCTCTCCGACCCAACAAACGACCAAATGCCCCCTCCCCGTTACCCCAGCGGCCAAGTACCCCCAGTGTATTTTACACAAATGATCCTGTACCGCCTGGAGTCCAATTATCGACCGTTATGCCTTTAACAGGAAAAATTCAACAGTTCAGCCCGACTGTGAGCAATGAAGCGTATAGGGTGGAAGCGGCTCGAGGCTCAAAGTTTCTCTTAGAGTCTGTGGAGCGATTTTACGAAGGAAGTTACACAGATTTTGTCCCTACCATGGTATCCCTCACATCGCCAAGCAGCACATCCACAGGTGTTCAAATAAATAAACAAATAAATAATGAAAGTAAGCGAGTAATAAATGATGCAACATGCCTAGGCTATAAGAAGAGAGAAACCACCACAAATACGGTCATGGGCATCATTTCACGCTCTGCTGCGAATTTTTTATTTGATTTTTTTGTCCAGAAGTTTACATCAAATGCATAAGAGGGGCACATTTCAGAGAAAACCGAAAAACGCTGTCATGCGCGAAATGCTAACGAAAAAAGAAACGTGTTAGGCGAAAACAGCAAGATGTCGATGGCGAACGACGGTGAGTCAGCCAGCGGTTTTGAAAGATTCCCTTCCGATAACGAACATTTAGCAAGCGCTTTTTACAACGTTTTAGTTGAAGCTTAACTGTCGCGATAGCTTAAGTAAACCGATGACTTTTGCAAATTAGTTGCAAGTCTTCATGGTAGTCGATCGAGCCACATTCGCTGCAGAAAGTGCCACCGAAGCAGGTAAATAAGAGCCCAACCTAAGGATATACAGCTGCCGAAAAAAACTTGGAACAAGCCCAAGTCGCGCGCTGTCTGTCTACACTTTGAAAACTGCACATGAAACATTTGTTTGGTAAATTGAGTACGTCCAGAAAAGTTATTCAAAAAATAGAGTTGACCGGTAAAATTCGTTGTAGGTACAGAATTCAGAAAAATATCGCGAATGGGCAGCCCGCCACCACTTATTTATTAGATCAATTTTCAAAGTTTCTATTGCTCTGCAGACGACATAGCACTCCAGAGAGATATAGAAAAAAGTTAAGGAGAAAGGAAGCGAACACCCGAAACAAGTTTGATCCTCCTTTCAATTGGCCAAGTGGAGCTAACACATGTCGCCGCGTACGGGTACGTAGCAAGAGAATCGCAATTCGCCGCGCTGATAGGCATCGCGTGCGACATCGCGCCAGCAAATGACGATTATTCCAGGTCTGAGATGGCGACAGCAGGCAATGTAGAACTAAAAATAGACATAATTGTCTAGAGTTCGAGGCCCACGTGAAAACGTGGCTCCAAGTCGACAGGCTAGCACGAACTAGGAAAGCGTCGCGCCCATTGTCGCGCGCGGCAGAGCGGCGAATCACGATTCTCTTGCCCGTCTGCCACCGCGTATGCCGGAGAACAACCCAGCAGAGAGAGGTTAACGGAAAGCTTCCATTGAGAGTCGTGGTGGCTCTCAAATGTGGAGTGCCTCATGCAATGCATTGCTGTGGGGAGGCAGCCAAGGGTGATGTCGATGTTTCCATCATCCCAGACAAATCTAGTGCCAACCAGTGACTAGTCAACAGAGGCTGAGAAGGAGACTGTGGAGAGGAAAATAATTTCATTGCTTCGCGAATCATGAGAGGCTACACCTGTCGTGCTGTCCAGGTACACTCCTTATCCTTGAGACAGAGTAGGCGTGGCACTTGAGAATGGCATAGAATGTGTTGTTCGTGGGATATTTCAGTTCGAGACAATCATCTTGTTCTTTGTTGAGGAGAAACACAACCACGATTGCGTCAAAAAGAATCTCTCTAGAACCACGGCCTCTGCCACCTTTGGTTGAAGTAGACAGCCACGCCTACCACATCTCAGGGATTTCGAGTGTAATTCATAATTCAGTTTGCCAAAGAAAACGTGAGCTTAGCTCTTCATGACTATCAAAGTTTTTGCTCGTGCAAATAGATTCCCCATCCATAGTATCATTAAAAATGAACGCTCTTCTTAGAGGCAATTCAATCTGACCGCAAAGAAAGGTCATCGCAGAGGAATACTGGCGGGGAGAAGCACCACTGGTTGCTACTTGTACTTCAGAAAAAAGCGTTAAGGGCCTTCGAGGATCGCGTTTGGCTTTATAATTGATGGGCAATAGGACTCGGACTCTAATGACAAGGTGATCAGTAAGCAGAGTACGCAGTTGCGGTTGGTCCCCAAAGAAACTGCATTTGCTCGCTGGAGGGAGGGGGCCACGTATCGTTCCTTTGGAAAGTGTTTTGCTTGGAGACTTTTTGGTTTTTATGTTTCAGTGTGGCGCTAGCACGCGCTGAATGTCCTCGTACCCTCACCCCCCTCCAAGTCGACGGATTTTTCGGTTTTTGAGACAAAGATGAGGACATTTTGGAAGAACTTCGGAATATTATGGGGATTTGGAAATGTCAAGAAAATAGTAGGCGGCATAGTGTGACGGGAAGGAGGATCGCAGTAGAGGAGGAAGTTTCGGGGGAGGGTCGTAGCAGAGGAGGAAATATTGGGAGAGGGCAGTGTTTCACGAAAATTTTCCACCAGCGGCAGGTCGCACCGTGTGCAACCCTACTGCAGGTCGTGAGAAAAGGGAAGAGCCAGCGCCTTCCTTACTAGAGGAGCTTTCAGATTCGAGCTATTACGAGCACATTCATAGAAGACAGGGCTTCGCTTGGAATTAGTTCCCACTGTTAGCGTCAATCAACCAAACATTATGTCCTTTGAGATCTCAACATTACCACTGCCGATGTACAGAGTTAGCTATGGAACAGGACGATACCAAGAGAAAGGTTCATAATAATGACTCATGAAGTGGTAAGTTGACAGTGGGCGGGGCGGTCTGCCTTGATCGCGTGGAAGCAGGGTGGCAACCTATCATCACGCAGTTATTTGAGCCCCCGAAAGTGATTCATCGTCCGTGGTTGCGAACCAGGACATTGGCAAAGGATGGTGTGTAGTGAAGGCAGATCACGCCAAGGAATATGCAACCGCGATTCGAAGGGCGGAGTCTGGCCTACCGCTATGCAAGCCAGGTGTAGCCTTCCTTCCAAGTACGTTGAATACGAAAGCGCTCCAAGTGATGAGTTTGGACTGTGAAATTGAACTGTTAACGCGAAGGTTCAGACATTGAGACTTCTCTAAAGTGTTTCAAGCGCTCGGGAGTTCCAGTTCTCTCGAATTCCTTCCCAACCCGTGAAGCATGGAATGATAAAACTGCAATGAATGAACTGCCTTTGATTAAGAATAATTTTTTCTGGTAAGGAATGATCGATAAGCCTGATCCATAGGGTTGACGTTTCGTTCACAGAAGAAAGAGAAAAACGTTCATAGGTGTGATTTCTTAGGAAGTTTCGTTTCTGAAAGGGTGCTGGGTGGAAAGTGCAGCAAGCGTATCTCCTTAAGATCTACTGGTCGCGAAACTGTAAACTAGTCATCATTGAGGGCGGGGTTTATGTCATAGGTGGGTGAAGTTTCGTCGACTTCTACTACGAGTACCATGATCGCGCAGTCACCGATGGCATCGTACGTCAGTTGTTCTTGTCAGATATTTGAAAAACTTGTGCTTTACTCCGCTTGTTTCTTGCGAGATGCCTCCACCTTCATAAGACAGGTGACTGCGCGATTCGCATGTACTCGTAGTAGAAGTCGGACGAAACTTCACCCACCTATGACATAACCCCTGCCCTCAATGATGACTAGTTTACAGTTTCCGACTGTGAGTAGATCTGGTCGCTCTATCTTAAGCAGATACGCTTGCTGCACTTTTTCTCCGACCATCTGGCTATGAAATCTCGGTCCGTTGTGCTGGCCTAATTTTGAACCCACGAGCTAGAGAGTGTGTGGCCTTAGAACAACCTTGTTTATTTATTCCCAATGATTTTACCAAAGCTGGCAGCTCACCACAGAACTGCCCCAGCAGAAGCGATCCCCCCCCCCCGATCAGAAACAGGATCGAATCCTTACTAAGGGTGACTACCCAAAAAGGAATCAGTGTTTTAAGCTCAGGCAGAGAACCGGGACTCTACTGGAACTTCTGGAACTCCAAGGATAGCTAAGTTCGTTGGAGCAAAGGTTTCTCCTGATTAGCTGAGAGTAGACAGCACAGTGAGTGTCATCAGCTCAAAGGGTGTTATCCGTGGTGTTATTATGACTGCGGTTCAGGATTACCTTGCCGGGAAAGCCGGCCTTCCTATCTAGTTGACTCGACACCCTGAAGTTAACTTGCGGTAAAGGAAGCAATTTATCGATTGTAAAATTTCTGAAATAGGTCAAAAGCACTCAGCTTTCAGAAAGAAGAGCGAAAGGAAAAAAGAAGAAAAAAAAGAGCGTGGCACATCCCAAGGGGGTTCGCAAGCTTCTTTTCGTTCTGTAACGCGAAAGTCAGATTTGTACTTCTGGGTTTTTGGACACATATGTAGCTTGCGTGATGATTTGTGACTGCCAGACGATTCAGCCACGAAATGTTTTTGTCCGCCAAGATTAACGTATCAATCAAACCACCCACAAGGGAAAATGTCTCGATGTGCCTGGGACGACAAATCAAACTTATTACGTACCAATATAAAGAGGAGAAGCTGGACGATAAATAAGACGATAAGTAGAAGCTGCTAGTGATGTACAGACAACACACTTAAGGCAAAGAGGAGATGAGCAGAAGAGTTTTTGAGGAGGTTTAAGCCTCCACAAATCCAGAAGCTGTCACGTGGGGTGAACCTTAATTAACGACAGAAGAAAGATGAGCTGTCATTAGCTTCCACCAGGGCATTTTTTTTGCAGTCTGGAAATTTCTCGCAGAATACGACCTCGCCTGAATTATCCCCTTGAAACTGCAGCTGAGGGATGGGGGAAGGGGGATATACAGCGCACTTGAAATATTATAGATTAACCGGAAAAAGTCAGCAACCAGTAACACTTCGAGTAGGAGCATTCCCTGGCTGCGCACTAGTTCTTAGAAAGTAAGCCGGGCAAAGCGTCAACGAAGAAGGAACAATGGTTGAAGTGTACTCGTCTCTGTCTTCGCTTGTATGATCTGGGTGCCTTTGATAGCTACAGTAATGGAAGCGAAATAGCTTGATAGAGCAATATGCAGTGGGATTCTCCTCTCACCATCTGAACGAAGAGTAGCCCTGACTGACACATCAGGAATTTCCTGCCACCTTCGTACCTCTGAAGGCAGGTCACATTATGGCACGAGGAAGACTTGTCGTTTAGCAACCTCTAGTCCTATTCACCTGAGGAACGACTCCTTCCTCCTCACAACTAGCGACTTCCTGCCGTTGGGGAGTTTTTTTGTAAAATACGACCTTCCTTCTTTACTCCCCACTTTGTCCGTGGTCTTGTTCAAAAGATTTTGCACCTTTTCCTCAATAAAACTGCTGTCGAGTGGGGGAATGGGAGAGGTTGGATGGGTATATAGCGCATTCGAAACAGAGGAACTGAAGAACAACAAAACCGAGGACATTCTTCTCGAAAGCAGAGATGACCTCCCTCCCCACCCCCTTGCTGGGGTCCCCAACGTGCGATATGCCCTGCTCATCACCCCCCTTCACCGGTCAATTCAAGACTAAACCTCGTCCCGGAAAGGACAATAAAACCAGCCAGAAACGGTAAAAGTCTCAGTCTTCCCCGAAATTTCCACATCCTTCACAACACGCTGTTCTTAGGAAACAGTATACATTTTCAGCGACTTAAAGCTACCATCTAGGACAGCAAGGAGGATAGAAGCTCACCTAAGGGACCAACCTTCGGAACCCTTACTAAGGGAAACCTATTGTGGAGTACTGTGAAGCAGGGGTTGCGAGCACTTTTCGTGGCCCACTAGTGGCCCAATTCACTATTTCGATGTAGTAAAACGCGAGGGGAATAAGGAGTCTCAGAGCACTACTCAGGTAGGAGCGCATTCGCCATCGGATGTGTATATATCTAGAGAGAATAAAACAGCCCCCCCCCCCCAAACCCTCAACTAACTCATGACCACATAAGGTCAACCAAACGGTCTGATGGGTTTCACAGGAACACAAATAGTTCAGGAAATTCTTCGACAGAATAGAACACAGTAGAAATACTTTTGATGAAAGTAAATTTCAAGACTTTCAAAGGAAATAGATTCAATTCTGGATTGGAATTCTTCAAAGTGGTGAGGCGAACGCATAGTAGAATGGAGAGGATCCTGTTTAGCTGAGCCCCAGGGGGGAAGTTGGAGGAGGGAGGCGTCAAGGACGATGTAGAGGGCAAGATTAACTGCCTATCCGAAATATTGGGATGAAGTCCATAAAATACTTGAACGAAATTGA
>MU915577.1:6854-18532 GCA_036418165.1 Cooperia oncophora
TTCATTATTTCTCCTTTAATCTGAAAGGGTCAAAGCATGTTTTTGGATACCTATGGTATAAATCAGGGGGGGGCCAAAAAAAGTCATTTTGCCTCCATGACTTTCAAGGCGCTATAAGTTACACTTTATTAAATTTTTATCGGACATTTTTACTACCATATTAAAGAGCACATTAAATACTATAATGATACTCCGCCACAGCCTTCTGGAGGAGCGCCATCGAGAGATTCGGCCGCGCGAAAGTGAGTGGGTACCGGAGTTGAGCGAGATCGTTGATTTCTCCGCCACCGTAGACCACCCTATTGAACTCCGCCCGAACCGGGTAATTGAGGGGATACAGGTCAGGTGACCTACTTGGATATTCTACCTTCTTTAGGTATTCAGCCCCCTTCCATTCCAAGTAGGCGGGAGTTTTTCCAAAACCCTTTGATTCCATGTGGTGGCACCCAAACCTGTAGCAGCACAAGGTCTCCAAGAAGGTACGGGCGACACATGTAGGGAGGATATTCTTCTCGAGTTACTTGATGTAACCGCCAGCGCTCACCTTCAGTCGGGGTCTACAAAGAAAATATCGGTCTTCCCCTTTCCAGGTACCCGGTCCATACCATCAACTCGCGCCTCGGCGAATACGGTGAAGATGATGTCCTAGACCGTAGCGAAGTTGACGAAGCTGCTCGATGTGGGAGGTCTTGCAGATCAAGAGTACTGACCTCCAGGTAGCTATCTGTGGATGACTTCATTCAAGAAGTTTCGCAGCTGTTTGGAGGCGACGTGAATTCCAAAGGTGTTCTCCAGTCAGGCCGCGACTGGAGATGACTTCATATTTTGGCGTTACCATGAGGCGATTGGCAGGCAAGCGTGCTCCAGCTTATAGAGGAAGATCTTGGGTATCTTCCACTCTGGTACTCATATCCACTTCCCCTGTCTGGGCTGCGAAAACTTCGTTGATATGTGGCTCGGCCGAAATGACTTTTTTTTGGCCCCCCCCCCCCTGTTGTTTATTGCGCACCTAGAATATAGAAAAATCGCGAAGTGAACAAGCAGAAAAATTTTTCCTCGCGCTCGTGAAATTTTTTTTCGTAGACCGGTAGGGCCCCAATAACCAGCTACGACCCACCGCCCTCCGTCTTTCCTATGATCCCCGATGGATGTCTCCCAACAGTTCTCTAGTTCCGCTGGATAAGGAGGCCATAGTGTCCTTGCCGGATTTAAACCTGCGTGGGTACTTGTCGCGTAATGTGGCCGATCCGGCGTAATCTACATATTCGTACAGCCGGAATCAGGCTATCACTGTGCCTTCCTCACTCGTGCTTCTCTGTCTCACCCATACGGAGCAGTAGGGTGCTAATTAGGAGCGCAATGGTAGACTACGCCCATAAGATCCAGACAAGTACCACGACAAGCCCCTCGTGCTAATAAAGTAAAAAATAGTACATGCGTCATCCTTCCTTGTGCAATTAGTGTCCCCAAGCTAGAGACGGTCCCACACTCTCGCGACTCCACAGCGAGCGAGGAGCGAGCTACAGCTGCTGAAAGTTCTAGTTCTAACGCCCGCCCAGTTGGACCGCCCACTTGCTAGATGCCCTCTGACGGAGGGCCGCTCAGTTGTTCTTTGTTGGGGCGGCGGGCATTAATCGGAACTGCATGCCCTTTTTGCTGACCGCGCTCGTGCCCATGAATGATTCTGCTCTCCTTTATTACATTTTATTTATTAGGAGCACATACAGTCAACTCCAACCCGTCTTGCAAGGTAAAACGCGTAAGCGACAAAATGGTGTCGTTGGTGCAAAGCTCGACGCCTACAGCTACACTGAAAGATGCACGCGTACCGTAACCAAATTCAGATGCCTAACATTTGAAAGTTCTTTTCCATTTCAAACGGTTTCTTTCCGTTTTTGTTTGTTTTTCGTGTTCTTTTCATTGCACTGATAAATCACTACTGGGAGGTGGCGATAAAAGGGAGGTGCGATGCGTGAGCCAGGGGCTTGCCGCCAGAGACCAGGGCAGGAAGGGTGACTGTCATGGAGCGATTTCGTTTTATCGTGTTTTTAAGGATTCTTCTTGCTTTTTTTCGTATTGAGGAATTACTTATCAGCTAGTGTTCGAAAATTGAATAGCAACTATCCACGACTTTTATCGGGAGCTGTCTTTAAGCGCTAGGATGATCCGAAGAGGGCCGCCCTAGGACATAGGGTATCAATGATGAGCCTCCAGTTCTCGGCCAAGCTGAGGTTACATTCGGCTGTTTGGTTGTGTCCATTTTATTTGGGTATAATGTTTCTTCCATGTTTTTCACGGCCAGGAAATACCCGGCTGCTTCGTTGTTGAGGGTAGGATAGCTCAAATTCTTCGGAGCGCTTATAATTTAAACCCAAAGTTGGGCACGTTAGGTAGATAACGCACCAAATATAATCGTTGAAATAGGGGACTCCAAAAAGCTCACCAGGGGGGGGGGCGTTAATGCCCTTTCTGATACTGAATGCTGGAAGGAAACTTGAAGCAGGTCGGAAGCGGATAATGTCATTTTTGTTATGCAAGTTACTCATTCAGATGTTCGTCACGCTCAGAAAGAACAAAATAAAACTGGCAGTTAACGGGAAAACAAAATGACGCCAAAGCCAGGCCACTCCTCCCGTGGACTCGTCAAAACCGTACCATTGCGCTAGAAGGGCCTGCTTAGCCCTTATGTCGTGTCTGCCGTATCATAGGGGTGTCTGGAAGCTTCGGATACACAACTGCCCCACGGGAATTCGACCACAGATTGCACTTTTTCATGTGATCAGACTCACAGTATTGAATGCCAAGCTGGGAGCAGTTTGGTTGGTTGGGATTTTGTGTTGCCATCGAGTCATGACTGCGATGCCTCCTGTTAGAGCTAGTGACTCTTGTGAAGCATGAGCTTTTGTTCACACTTTGAGAGGAAAGTCTCACAGGTTCACTTGGGTAAACATGCAGTCCAACAGGGACTAACAACAGGAAGCAAAACGCCCACATACTCCCCTCCCCCAAGCCAAACAGGCCAAACAGCGCCGCAAGGCTACATAGTCACTAACTCCTCTAAAAACAACTGCCCAACATAACTGTTTGAACTCCTTAAAGACACATGGTACGACCACAGATTGTGGGTAACGGAACCCACACGGTATGATCACACATAGTTTGAGTGTGCGTGACTATCAGCCCCCCCCGCTGTCGAAACGTCGCGGTTTCCCCGTTCTAACATGCGCAGGAATGGAAATAGGACCGTGAAACACGCTAATTCCTCTATGCTCCGCCCAATGCTTTTTTGCAGCGCAGAGTCCCGTCTCTGCTAACAGCCGTCCGCGCGGCGCGTGTTGCGCGCAGTGCTTTTGGCACTTTGCCAATGTCTATTGCGACAATCGACATTTGCGGGAGTATATGTGCATTACGAAACCAGGAAAAATCACACAAGAAGTTCAACAACCGTTAAACCCCATGCGAATATTTTTCTCTCAAAGGCACATACGACCCCCCCTATCCCAACGACTAAATACAGCCCCTTCCCAGAAAAAAGTACGACCCCTCCTATGTGTTTCGCGCAACGATGCTGTACCCTGGGCGCGACTCTCTGAGTCGCGGCTAAGATGTACGCTGCTTCTTCCTATACTTCCAGCTCTAAGCCTCAGACGGGTTCGGGAGTCGCTCGAAGGAAATAAGCATGAAAATTTCGGAGTAACGAATAAGTGTCAGTGTGGAGACATGGATCAACTGGTAGTCCCTCAGGCGCAATGTGTAATCAAAGCACTAGTCACAAGTCAGTATCCTTACAAGTAGATTACCTACATCTCCCTCTGACCACCATTTTTTTAACAACAAAAGTCAATAGCACAACTTGTGGCACTATAAAACAACATAGACTAACCAGAATGTCACCGGTGTCATTTTCCTGCAACACAAGCGCTCGTCCACATTTGGCGTTTTGCCAGCTGAGTACCACTTTCAGCGGACAGACATCGTCCGATATCCGGGTCATTTTTCCCTGAAACATTTAGATGTGGAACCCTCCAGGCTAGAAAGGACTGTGAACCAGCCTAGTCAATGGCGTTCTCCTTGGCTGAGGCAATAACGTGCGAGCGCGTCGATGCGGACATGTCATGAGATAATTGCTAATAGTGGGCTTGAATTTGATGGCTGCCCACAAGCAGGACTTTATTGGTGCCCAACACGCTCGTTCATCTTTAGCCTAGCGGTGATTTGTGTTCGCTTGCATCTATGCCTCATTTCTATTCAAAAATTATGGAGGTGCTAGGCGTCACAGCACCAGAGCGATGTCCGTCCGATCAATACGAAAAGTTTTATTAAGAATTCATTGAGACATGCATCTCATTGTCGGCATTCTTCTCATGCCAATTTCTCTTGACAGTCGATTCACCTCGCCACTTGCTTGAATTAGCAGGAATCCCACGGGGATCCTGATGTTGTTTTATCGAGGGCAATATTACTGGTTTGTTCTCGACAAACAGTTCTTAATTACCCATGGGATTTCTTATCTTGCAAAAACATGCGTCACCAGCTCAAGGTCCTGATGACGGAATAAAAAAATAGAGCACAAGGCAGTAGGCGCTGAGCAGCTTCTCAGGGAATGCGCTATGCATTTGACCACCTCCAGTGGCGTAATGGTTTTCGGATAGGTTTTCGGCCAGCAGAAATGCTTTCGGGGCCAGCTAACATACAGCTCAGGATTAGCTTGAGCTGTATATTAGGTGGCCCCCAAAAGTGGCAGTCCCTCCTAAACAGGACCACCTAATAGCCAATGAAGAACCTGGTGCCCAACAAAAAAAAAATGGATGGTTTGGTTGTCATTATGATGGATTCGATCCTGGGTTTGATGAGCGGACTTGTGCTTCTGATGAGCAGCGCCACTTCTCCAATTTAGCGTATTAGCGTGCCTGCGTTCGTCTGCAAGTGCGGCTTGATATACCACCGAGCCCTTCATATGAAAGAGCACGGGAGAGGAAGCATTCGTGCTCTCATAGTCTTCATTCCGGGCCACTGGGGTTTGATTAAACATGACCTTCTGGGTAGTCTTCCCTGGTCTTATCCTCCATGCCCCTGCAAGAAACTAGGCGAACTTGGGGGTAACCATAAGGAACCCGAGAGGAGGGAACCATGTTGGCGCCACGACGATACCACATCACGTAGGCCTGTCGCGCCCTATCTTTACCAGGTTTTTTCTAAGCTCCACCATAGATACTGCTTTCTATCGGGGAAGAGGGGAGGGGGAGGGGCAGACGGGATAGCGTCACAAGTGTGATCACTGTGGTTGTACCAAGATTTGCACAAAAACACTGGAGTTGCCGCTAACTTTGGAGTGACCCAGGATGAGCCATTGCGCAGTCCATGATGCGTTAGGACGTTCCAACTCCAACCGTTCCTTGGTTGCTCACTCTAAGATTAGTTCTTATGGTTAGTACATCTTCTATAACATATTCCTCCTCATCCGCTAATGCGCACCTTCTGTTTCTCCAGTTTCATTTTTTCTCGCTTTTTACATCCTCATGGATGACTAGACACCCCTAGCAGCCTCAGTCTCTCCTAAATCTATATTTGATATTAGTTCCTCCTACCTCCATGACTCTCAGAGGATTTACCGTCTATGTCTTCTTTCTCCCCTCTCCATTTCTTTCCGCTTCTTCAGCACCTGCCTCTCTCGTCTCTCAGCACTGCTGCGTGAAACTAGAGCGTAGTTGCCAAGCTGCGTCGACACTGTCAAGCTCACGAGAGCAATCTTTGCCCCAACCCAAGTTTTCCATTCCTACTTCTTCAGTCCACTTTTCAAAGCTGTGCCCACTCGTTTGTTAGAGTGTTCTGAGAAATGGCGCCTTATGACATTGGCGTGAAGCGCGGTAATGTTGAGTTCCATTTCCCAGAACGTTGCAAAGGGCGGAAATATGGGATTGGAAAGATTTTAGTGAAGTCCTTGTGAACGCGGAGGTGAAAAAACAGTTCAATATTGCAATAAGTGAACTCACTCAGCAAGGTACACGTTTCCTCGTCGTTCTCGTGGGCACACTCGTACAAAGCGAATTTGCGAGGATTGTCCGGCGACTCGGAATTTTCGCAGTAACGTGACAATCATCTGCCTGAAATTTTGTACGTATCAGCTTTAAAGAGGATTTTTCACGCTTTTGACTCATTTGGCCAGGCCAGTTTTCCCAACTTGTTTTCCCAAATGCGAGCGTGAGTCAGGAGATCCGAATCATAGCGGAGCGCAGGAACTAGGTCTTATGCGTTAATAATGCAGATGGTGAGAAAAGATTTCACCTACAAGGCCCCTTTCGCAGCATCGCCGCAACCCGAATCTCCTGACCGCATCAATACGCATAAATAATGCTCTTTTTCCGCACCTAGATTTTTCTACACCACTCAAAACCCTTTCACTTATTTTCTGTAATGGTCAAGTACACATCGTATCCCCACCCTTTAGACTGGAAGGACCAACTGATATAAAGTAACGCTCTGCTCAGATCGAGGGAATCTTATCTACGGTGATACTTACTGTCTGGTTTCGCTGCGGATGATGGGGCGTGTTTGCGCGGCTACTTTTGGAGCGCTGCCAAATCTATTCTCCACCAACTGCTAAGCGGGCCAACCACAACGATTATTGGAAAACGGTCGATACGAGCGTCTTATGCAGTCCTTGCCGAAAGGAAAAAAATAAACAAAAATGGGTTTGCGCCGCTCCGAACGCAACCGCGCTTACACCCCCCATCAACCGCAGCTGACAAGAGTATATCCCGCCAGTGAAGACAAAACTAAAAAGTTGCAGAGTTGCCCAAAACGTTTTCCATGAGACCTATTTCGGCTTCGGTTTTAAATAATGTATGGCGGAGAAAAACTGAGCACCAGCACGAAAGGACCAGAGCCTGCTGACAGACTTTTCTAGTAAGGCAAAAACAAGAAGAAAGTGCAAAGTGAAGACTGGCGCGCAATTCTAGTTGTTGAGCAGACCAAAAATAACCTTAGGCGCTTCCCGAATACGTTTCTATGACTCTTCTTCGGGTGGGCAGTACTGTAGTGGTCGCTCTAGTGGGAGAGGGGAGGACAGAAATATTGCCCAGGAAGTCCAAGGTCGAAGATCAGTTCCTAGCTGAGATGAAACTCTGCATTAGTCTTGTCATGGATAGTTTGAGGTCGTAATTCTCCCTACGCCCATTCTGTCAAGGAGAACACAAGAGATGTTTACTAATGTCAGGTTCTCAAGGATGAGTCCCACAACCCCGGAATCTCTCTCCAATCACACTCCATGGCCGGGTTGACTTACTGGTATTACCTGAATCATATTTGGCGCCAGGGTTAGTGAGCCCACAACCCCCAAGTTCTATCAGGAAATTATTGGAGGCAAGAAAGACGCAGTTTGACTTGGTGGGAGCACCGAACGGCACTCAGCGAGGCACGTACACACCACTACGAGGACACCTGTAAATACTTATCTAATGCTTTAGAAGCTCACTTGTTCCACTTCGCAGCTTTATGAGTATACTGGTTAGCCGACATGGTCTAGTAAAAGAAACAGTAAAAATTCAAAATGCCCCTCCCTCCTCTAAGCCGAGCACCACCGCAGGGTCTAGTGCAAGAAACTAGCGAAAGTTCAAAATGCCCCCTCCTTCTTCTGAGCCGAGCAGCTCCGCAGAAAATTACCCGTTCCAGCGCAGTTTCTGACTGACTGATTCACGTGAGTTGGTGGGAGCAATTCGCTGGTTCCCACGGATCATTGCCAATGCCTCCTGTAAAGACCTGTTAACTCCTGTGAAGCTATGTAGTGGCATGAACTCCGTTCACACTTGACAGGAGTCCACAGGTCAGACCAAGGTGTGAGTGTAAGCTAACAGGCGCTAGAAAAATCCCCCTCCCTAAGACCGAACAGCGCCGATTTTCCTTTGGGGAACAAGCGTAAAGCAATCGGTTCCCAGTGGATAATTGATTGCATGGGATATTCCCCTTGCACTTCCTCTGCTCTTACCCTCGTTTACGTCATAAGTGGATTTTATTCAGAATACTATCTAATATTCCATTCAGCTCCTTCAAAGGGTAATCCCGTGACGCGACACTGCAAAAACAAGTCCGCCGTGAACGGATGAAGTGGGCGGGGAATCCTTGTCATTAAGCTGCGTGCGACTCACTTCGGAAGCGCTCCTGAACGTCAACGACTTCATTCGCCTCCGCCGTTCAGAGGCGTTTACTCAAGCGCTGTTTTTTTTGAGGATAACTGCTTTGTATTGATTCTCGTTGTTCGAGTATACAGAATTAGGTGCCTGGGCAGATCGATAAATTGCCTCCCAGCTGCTGCACCTGCACCACGACCTCCTTCATCTTCGTACTGCTTACGATTGTCGTCATTGTGCTGTTGATGTTGATTGTTTTCACCGTGTTTCTTGGTAAAAAGAACGACGTGATCGTGCGTAGTGATGAGGTGGATTTGCCTGAAATGATAACGGATTTTTTGATAAGCATGGCCGAAGAGGTTGCTCATTTCTTACTGATTCCAAGCCGTGGTTGTGCTTAGCGCCGCCGGAAAGCCTTCCACGTACTCGTACGCCCCAGGCCCCTTCTAGCTCTTCCTTCAGCAGATTTCTGAGCAAAATGGCTCGTCGAGGAAGTTTGGACACAATGTTCAGCGAACTCATACAAGAGGTAACAAATTTCTGTGGTTATTTTCAGACAAAGGGGGAGGCACCTCTGACCCAGGGACCTCAGGCACTCAAAACCAAAGTTAATCGTTTTATCTGTGGCGCTGTTTGACTTGGAGGGGCAGCTTTTCAGTTTGCTAGGTTCTTCTGTTTGTTCCTGCGAACTCATATCTCCTCCTTGGCGCGAAATCAGTAGATTTCCTGGTAAATTTAAGAAAGCTCTTGGCTACTTGCCATGGCTTTACAAAAAGTTAACAGCCTCCCACAGATCTTGAGAGTGATCGATGGGGACCGCAAACCATGCCCTCCTTAAATGAGGCTCGCGCTATTGCAGCTGCTTTACAAGTGTTTTATTAGGTTGTCCCAAAGTTCGGACATTAATCTCAAGCACTTTTTTCCCGAAATAAGTTTATCTCCAGTGGCGCAAGCAATTTGATCAGCTATATTGTTGTACATCATGGCAACTTGGTATGGACCAATTACTAGCAATGTGTAGGTTGCCCTGCCTTCAAGAAAGCTCCTTAGTCTGTGGCCAGAATTAGGCAGCTGGTCATTTTCGAGTAATCATAACATGCTATTTTCTTTAACCAAGAAGAAGCTTGGCCGCTGTGGGAATTAGTTTGGATGTTGCCTCGACAGAGCTAAGTCAAGGCTACACGAAGCCGTGGGTCGGAATTCCCGCTAAGCTTCGGAATGCTCGACCGCAGTGCTCGATTTTCCAATGTCTCTGACTCCCCCGGCCCGAGCGTGACTGGCAGTAGCAACACATCTGCTCGCTTCTCGGCGCCGACCAACATGGTAGGAGATTTTCCCCCCCACTTTGCCAGTTGATTACATAGAGGCAGCCCCCTGGGATTCACCCCACTACAGCCCGCTGGAACGCGAGGCGACTTCGTTTCGCAGAGCCGGAGAAGCCGGTACCGCACACATACACAGACCTCACCCCCGCAAACCTACTGGATTGGCATAGGATTGCCGCGAATCCGGTCTGCCTTCTCGGGGGATCTAGCCGGTGGCGCTCAATCCAGGAGTGATTCAACTAGAGGCACCCACTCCATATCCAGTTACAGTGCTGTTCAACCAGCCTGTACAGCGGAAGAGGGAGAGAAGTTGTAGACAGTACCCACATGTGCTCCCCTTGGAGTACTGGTCAACTCATGAGAAAAATTTTGATCGAACTTCATAACTTTTCTAAGGGAGCGAGGCCTTCTCTCATTTGTGCTTTGGGACCAGTCAAGTGTAAGGAATAGATAGCAAGTTGATTTGTACGTATTGGTTTTAATCAAGGAACACAGTAGGTCCAAATCCAAGGCAGGTGGCCTCCTTGGACGAAGTTTTTCACCCGGATAGAAGTCACTAAAGCAGAAGCAATTGAGCCATTCCAAAGCCGTACTGTGGAAGCTAACATCAAGATCTAAATAAGGGAAATGCCGCTTATGGCTCCAACCACGTTGTGGCTTGGTAGAGATTCATATAGCGAAGTGTGTCGAAAATGATGAATTTCAATTACCGTTTTTCATATGAGAACAGCGACTGCGAGGGACGGTGAAGAAGCTGGAATGCTTACCTCACACAATCACCACACTTCCTTTAGACCAAAATGATCCTCGAATGGCTTGCGGAAAATCTGATAAACACTACACACATCACAGCAACTCCGCGGACACACCTAATACAAATTGATCCACAGCATCGGCTGTGGTGGATGGCAAGCAGCAAACTGCCCCCTCCAAGCCGAGCTATGTCTCATTTTATCATGATCATGTAGTACAAGTCATAATTCGAGTACGAACAGTGTCAGGACACAAAAGGTAACAAATTTCTGTCCTTTGCAAGGCGGTGGGGCAAAATAGAGAGGGCAAAGATCAAAGGAACTCGACACTATACACAGCACAGAAAGTTTTAGATATGGCGCTCCTTGGCTTGAGGGTGGGAGTTTCTAAGTTCGCTTAATTTTCTCTCACTGGTTCCGATTATGCTATACCACCAAATTCGGTGAGGACTTGTAAAACCTTGCCAAGCTGAACGAGTTCGCCGCTAGTGCATAGCTCCAACTAATGTCACAGGTCCCCAAAAGCTTTAGCTAGGTTATCCCAGCAATGGTCCGAAGGGAACGTGCAACTCGCTCCCACCTTATAGTCCGAACTGGACTGGCCTATATTTGTTTAGCACATTTGGTATTTTTCTCATATTCACCTACGTATCGTTGTATTGTATTATTTCGCAAAAAGACTTGCTTCACCAACCACAAACACACACTCATTCACACACACACAGACTTCCGCAGCCTGGGCAGAAATTCTCACCTCTTTGAATCAATACTTGTTTCTTCACACCTTCCAGCATTGAATGTCAGCGCTATTTGCTTCGGGAGAGCCACTATGCAATTTTCTGCCCAACACCTAGTAATCACCGTTTTCAACCTGCGAATTGGAGCTGGGGAGCAGCTGGTGGGTGAGCTATTTTGCACATTCGAATATTTCTTAGGTAATCAGCAGTCTAGGCACCCTAAAGCTCCCTCCCCTTGGAAATTACAGGTTGCTCTAACGCTAAATTGCGGACTGGCCTATCCCGCGACACATAGCGCGTAAGTGAAGATGTCACCCAAGGTAACCCGGAACATTGCGCAATATCAAAAGGCTTCTCGTGCGAAATTGCGGTTACCGTAATTCGCACGAACTATTGCAACGCTCCATTTCGCTGAAATAGCTCCCACACCCTAATTATTATTATGAGAGCCGAAAACCTCTAGCACTAAATATCTGGCTTGTAATTAAGCCTGCATCAAGTTGAGCGGGTAATTTACCCTGAAGTAGCCTTCTGAGACCGCCTTCATATCTATGCACTTTTTTTATAAAGAACTTTGCTATAATGTCAAGTTCATGGCGCATTCATTAAGGATTCTTCACTCTACTTAGCTTCTATATTTATTGCTGTTTCCTATGGATCCCTTCTCGACGTTTCTTGTATTCTTCTTCTACTTCTTGCTTCAGGGAACCTTTAACAGTCGGCAGTCAGCCAAAGTGC
>MU915578.1:0-12331 GCA_036418165.1 Cooperia oncophora
CTTGGAACGGAAGAACGTTGAGTACCTGGAAAAGACGGAGTATTCGGGGGTCCTGAACTAAACCCCCATAATTACTGGGTTCGGGCGGAGCTCAACAGGGTGGTCTACAGTGGCGGAGAAATCAACGATCTCGCTCAACTCCGGTACCCACTCACTTTCGCGCGGCCGAATCTCTCGATGGCGCTCCTCCAGAAGGCTGTGGCGGAGTATCATTATAGTATTTAATGTGCTCTTTAATATGGTATATTAAAAATGTCCGATAAATAAAAAATTCAATGAAGTTAACTTAACGCTTGAAAGTCATGGAGACAAATGATTTTTTTTTGGCCCCCCTGTAGAGGCACATACACTGCATACATAGATAAATAATGCCATACATACACAAAATTATATACATACTACATACACAAATACCACTTTTCAACCGACAGCTTTTTTCACCGACTGCATACCGACCAACCAACACACGAAATTCGTGGATCATAAAGCACGATGTAACATGGACGATTCAATTTCAATTCCTACCGTATATCACTTTCGCTATAGCTTCCCATCTGTAGGATGATCTTTGAAGGGCAGCCAATTTCGATGACTCCGAATCTTGCCTTCTTCAAAGAATTGACCAACTTGATCAGGACACTGATTTCCTGGAACGTTGCACCTTTTGCGCTACTATATATAATCGCAGTATGTGTGTGTGTGTGTCCGTGCGTCTGTGTGTCACGAAATTCATAACGCCGGTCACAGCAGCAGGGAGACTTTGGTTTCAAGATATGATATAGGGCATGGGAGGGGAAGATTATTGGTGGGTGATAGGAAGTGATATCTACTGATAAGATCTGATACGGGGCGTCAGAAGGGGACGGTCACCATATTCATAACACGGGTGACAGCATTAGTTGGCTGTTGATTCTCAGATATGATATAGGGTATGGAAGGGGAAGATTATTGGTGGGTGATAGGAAGTGATATCTACTGATAAGATTCGATTAAAGGTAAGGGGATCGCCACCGCATTCATAACGCTGATGAAAGCATCAGTTAGGTATCCATTCAAGAGATGATAAAAGGTATGGGACAAGATTATCATTGGTGGGTGACACGAAGTGTCAGCACCTGATAAGATTTGATAACAGCCATTAGAAAGTTATGGTCACTGGGTGTTCACATCGCAGATCACAGCGTCAGTGAGGCGTTGTTCTAGAGGTGATTAGAAGAGGAGAGGTCGACATCAGCTGTTGCTTATAGAGATAACTGCCGAAAGGGGCGATAAGAACAGTTGCAGTCGTCGTCTCTGTCAAGTGTTCACGCTAGCAAAAAACTAGGAGATTTAGTGATGACAAATTAATGACGGGTGACAGAATCTTATCAATCGATAAAAACCACTAAACGATACATCTGCGCCAATTTGATCATGTCTTGACCGCTATAATGCGAGTATTAGAGCTTAGTGGGTAAAACTCATTTTTTCGGATGGCAACGATAATAATGTCACCATGTGTCTGCTATAGATACTCGAAATGCGTGTCGGGGGGTATATAGCGCGGCTGAAACGGGAAAATCGAGAAAATCATCAATCAAAAAATTTCGCGGTAGGAGCGGTCGCAATTCAAGCAGTATAAGGAAGGAAGTCAACAACTTGGGAATGGTGGGACGTTTTTTGCTTTTGGTCGGTGGTGTAAAAAAAAAAACCCATTCGCTCTCGACACTCGACACACACTTTACAGTTCAAGCATGTTAAGTTCTCCTTTCTATGCACCATACTCTGCAGTTATGCCCCTTTCCGGTAAGGACTGATCCGGACTACTTTCCTTATCCATTCTAATATCGCCTAAGGGAAGGGGGCCTGGCGAAGCCAGGTTGGCTCGGCGAAGCCGAGCCGTGAAGCGGAAGGAGGAGCACCCGGCGGCAGCCGGGTGATCCGACTGGTTTACTAAAAACTTTGGCTGAAGAATATCATGATATGCTCCACTCAAAGTCCTTTAGTATTTTTCGTGTTCTGAAATCATCCTATGCCACGGGATGTGAGTATTTCTCCTCGCTTTTGCGGATGCGAACACTAGGCTGTTGGTGAATATAAGCACATAGCTAATCTCCACCGGATGAGACCTTTGGCCGGAGCGATACTATAGGAATACTATAGAGTATAGAGTACGTTGGGATCACCTAACATCTCTCGAAGCCTGCCTACGGCATAACCTCACTTAATTGCGCCGACGTCTTGGCAGTTTCGATCCAAGGGCTATGCTGTGTTGAATAGATGAATGGAATTTCATAAACTGGCACAAGTTCACGACGAAACAAATAAAAATGACGGCATTATTCACCCTTTACTGCCCCAGTCATCCGAAATCAGGCATCCTGAACGGGACTTTTTCGGAACGGGAAGAATTTGCCTAAAACTTGGCTCCAGGGTAGGTCGACGCTGAACACGAATATTCGGCATCCCTTATACCCGAAATCTCCTGGCGCCCGCGCCACGGGCGCCGGCGCCAAAATAGTTGAAATCGCCCGAATTCGCTAAAAACTTGCTCCCAGGGCCGGTTTGACCCCCCTGGTTACGAATATCACATCCACTCGGCGCAAAACTTCCTCCCGTCCGCGCTATAAGGTGCTGGCCCAAATAACCTCAGGTCACCGGCGCGTAGATGTCTGTTGCGCAGGCGCCAGGTTTTAGCTAGCTACGTGGAATGTCATATTCGTATTCAGGAGGTCAGAATACCCTAGAAGACAACATTTGAGCCAAATCTGTCCACGGAGAAAAAGTCGGTCAGAAACTGGTTCAAATCGGGATTGTTGGGGCAGTGAAGGGTAAATAGTGCCCCCGTTTTTATTACTCTGCTATTCTTCTGCAGGAGATTAATTTCTCGGGTGTATGAATCGTTTGTTACCTTGGAGTGGCATGCGCGATTGTAATACAATGGAGGGGCCAAAAAAGTCACTTTTCCTTGACTTTCGAGGCTCTGCATAGTACACGTTTATTGAATTTTTGATCGGGACTTTCTGACCACCATATTCAACAGCATTACTTTAAAAGACTATTATGATACTCCGCCACAGCCTTCTGGGAGGAGCGCCATCGTGAGATTCTGCCGCGCGACCGTGATTCGGTATCTGAGTTCAGCGAGATAGTTGATTTCTCCGCCACTGTAGACCACCGTTGAGCTCCGCCCGAACCGGGCAATCGAAGGAGTTTGGGTTAGGTGACACACTTAGATATTCCATCTTCTTCAGGGTACTCAGCTCCCTTCCATTCCAAGTAGGCGAGAGTTTTTCCAACGCCCCTCGATTCCATGTGGTGGCACCCGAACCTGTAGCAGTACAAAGTTTCCAAGATGTTACAGGCGACGACATGTAGGGAGGATATTCTTCTCGAGTTGCTTGATGTAACCGCCAGCGCTCACCTTCAGTCTGGGGTCCACGAAGAAAATATCGGTCTTTCCATTCCTGGTACGCCCGTCCCACCAATCAACGCGCCCTTGGCGACTGCGGTGAAGATGATGTCCTAGACCGTAGCGACGTTGTCTCAGCTGCTCGATGTTGGAGGTCTCGAATTCCAAAGGTCTTCTCCAGTCAGGCTGTGACTGGAGCTGACTTCATATTTTGGTGTACATGAAGGTGATGATCGAGAACCTGCTCATGCTTATCGAGGAACATCTTGGGTATCTTTCGCCCTGGTACTCGTATCCACGTCTCTCTCTGGCTGCGAAAACTTTGCTGATATGTGACTCGGTCGAAGTGACTTTTTTGCCCCCCCCCGTGTACATTAACAAAAGGGAAGATTTTACCACGCTTTGGATTGACCTGCACCGTACATGTATGTCTTACCGGCAGGACTACACCTGAGTAACTCTGAAAATGTAGATAAAACAAACTTACGACTTCCCAATAATTATAGGTTGATGTTGTGAAGTCCACAATAACCACGGCTGATATATCGTTCCCAGAGCCAAGACCAGGGATAGCCGTACGACACCTTAAAATATGAATCAGTCCCCAATACCGCTAAACACGTCGCTGAAAACACTGTGTAGCCTTTTCTCTTTCGAATATCAATACACTCATCACAAAAAAGGGATGATCTACAGAGTCAGTTAAAGCAGGCATCAAGCTAGAAAACGGCGTCAATGAACATACAGGGTTAGCGGTGATACAGCTGTTGTGGTTCCCATCAACTCTCCAATTACCTCAACCAGGTCCTGCAAGAAAAATTGAATTTACGAACTTTTGAAAAGATTCCCGATGAAGGTAGCACAGAACTTATTAAACTTTCATGACTTCTACCCAGAAATGTTGAAAGAGGTCTAAACGCTTAGCTATGATGTACAAGGTGGCCAGAAAAGTATGGATAGCTGCGAAAATTCTCCTCTTTTGAATGTGCACATTTTTTTGCATTGACATACTTTATTAGAAACATTGGCACTATTCAACTATTACTACCCCAGTTTTGCGAAAACAGGCCGGATCTTGATCGACTTTTTCTACGGGGGTGGATTTGGCTGAAAGTTGGGTTCTAGGGGTAATTCGACCTCCTGAACACGAATATCACATCCACTTGGCCTGAAATTGCCTGGCGCGCGCCATAGGCACCAGTCATATGGCATGACGCCGGCGCGTAGCTGGCGGGTTCCAAGGCCGAGGAATGCGTATTTATATGAGGAGCCAAACACCCTGGCGTAGAGAGTTTCATCGGATTTCGTGATTTAGAGGTACTTTTGCCCGCGCGCTGTGGCGCACGGCCCAGGCCAGTTTCGAGAGGATGCGGATGTATATGCGTGTTTGCAGGAGGTCAAATTACCCTAGAACCCAACTTCAGCCATAATCCACCCCCCCCGTTAGAAAAGAGTCGATCAGAAATCCGGCGGCTGAAAATCTGGGATATAGTGGGTTGAATAGTGCCGAAACATTCGACGTATTCGCCCTTAGGTACGCCGCCGGACATCAAGGCGGACGACTGACTCGAGACGTAGTCCGATCACAAATCAGTTTATGTTATGTTCATAGCAGTATGTGTTCGGTGTAGTAGTGTTCCTACTCTTCTCTCTTCATAGAACCTTGCACAGGAAAATGAACTGGGTCGAACTTGGGCGGCTGAAAGACAGTTAGCCTTTGTTGACATGTCGTACTTGCCGAGATTGCCTCACGACACTACGTACATTCGTGAGTGCGACCTGGATGAGACTAGAAGATTATCTGGCGGCTGCTCTGTTTTGAGTTGTTGCCAATTATCTTCGAAGCACTTTTACCGCACCTCACGCTTTCCGGGCGAGTGCGCTATCCGTTACGCCACCAGGGCCGCTTTTACCCTCTCAGCTTAACGGCTTTTATGCCGTAGCCTATCAGCACTCACACGTTTAACTTGGTGAGCCGGTCAGCCGTAATCGATGGGATATCGGCATGAAACCGCGAGGCCTAAGGCTTTACAATTTTATGGAACCTGTTTTATTATGATAACTGCCTGTTTAAAGACAGTATCCGCGCTCGAGAGGCCTTCAAAATGACTTCGCGCCTTCTGGAACCCTCTGCGCCTTGATGAAGATGATCCCGCTTTTATCCATCAATGGCGCGCGATGAGGAAGTTATCGCAATTTCGACAAGGCTCGCTAGGCTCACGGAGACGGTAGGTGGACGAGGCGTCTGGTCCCGAACTGCATCCGTCCCTTTAAAGCCCGCGCGGCGCGTCTCGTGCGCGGCCCTTCTGGCACTTAGCCAAAGTTGGTTTATAGCTGTTTATAGCTGGCTGGAAGCGCAAATTCTTAGAAAAGCATACATAGGATAAGAGAGAGGCAAGAAACTAAAGAAGGCAGTGAGAAGATTGAAGAAAGCACGGGGAGATGAGTATCACGTACGAAAGTCTGTTTCTCCCGCTTTTGCTTAGAGCATCCGCAGCGTAGCAGGAGAGAATATAACAGAACAGCATGAATACTGAGAAGAGCTCCTCTGTTCTCCCCAGCTCCACTCTGACAGAAAAAACCCTGTAATTATCAGTGGAACACGTTTTATCGAGACATCTATGCCCGAATTTCTCGACACACGCAAGTGATGGATTAACGGGAGCTCTCCTCTCCGACAACGTCGATTCAGGGCGTAGCTGCTTTCCGCAGAATTTCCCTTGACTTTCCTATTTCGAAATTCGAAATTATTCCTAATTTCTTAAAGTCAGTGCGGGACCAATGACGGCCGGGCCGCATCGATCCCGGCAGCAGCTGCCGGCGGCATCTTCCAAGGCCCCGCCCCATCGCTAAAGGTGTTTGGGTTCAAGGTGTTCCCGAAGATTTTTCTGCTTCTTTTTCTACTGAGAAGCTAACTATGGAATACTGGTGCATGACAGAGTACAATTGCCCGCAATACTTGATCGCGATAATTGTCTTTAACGCTGCGTAGTTCGCGTCGAATTTATCACAAGAATGCTGAGTTGTGGGCAAAAGTCGCGCCCCAGGCGGGAGTCGAACCCGCACCTCACGCTTTCCGGGCAAGTGCGCTATCCGTTACGACTCCCGCCTAGGGTTCGACTTTTGCCCATATCGGAGTTCCCACTGTAATCTTCTTAGGCCCGATTTTACAACTTACTTTAAGAGCAGAGTGGGGAGCGTCAAGCGGAAGAACATAATAAGTGTCGCCGGTTATCCAGTTCATTTCCTCAGACGGAATGTTGACTTTGAGTGTTGCAAAAACAATCTTCACGCCCATGCCAACTCGTAACTGTAAGAGGGCTATTGTTGCAATGTAAATAGCAGGCAGATGCACCGTAACATCTACATTTTTGTTGGTGGTCAGATCGGCACTATTTACCCTTCATCCGAAATCAGGCCAGTTTCTGACCGACCTTTTCTCCGCCGGTAGAAATACCCTGAAAATTTAGTTCTTGGGGTGGCTTGACCTCCTGTAACATGAATATCACATGCGCTCTGCCCGAAACCGCTCAAAATACCCTAAATCATCGAATTCGCTGTGAATCTCTTCCCAGGGGCAGTTTGACCAGCTGAACACGAATATAACATCCACCTAGCCCGAAACTTCCTGACGCCCGCTCCGCAGGCGCCGGCGCCGAAATACCCTAAATCATCGGCGCTAGTGGCGATATGAACGCTTGGACTGAAATTCCTGGCGCCCGCGCCACTATCGCCGATGATTTAGGGATTTCGGCGCCGGTGCCTGCGTCGCGGGCGGCAGGAAGTTTCGGGCCGGTTGGATGTGATGTTCGTGTGCAGCTGGTCAAACTACCACTGGAAACAAATTCTCAGCTAATTGAGAAAAAAATCAGTCAAAAATGGCTCGATTCCGGATGGTTGTGCATTAAGGGTATAGTATTTATAATGCTGCTATCTCTCATTCGAACATGGAATTAATGAATACAAAGCTCGTAACACCCAGAGATCTCACCTCACGAGCCAGATTCCGTATTACATTAGGTGGACTTTCCACCGTGCACGTTGCGTTTTGATCACTTGACATGATAATAAGTAGTTTCCGCCTTCCACTCTCTTTCTGAGTACAATGTAGCGATTTTTTCGTTTGCAAACAGTGATGAAATTCTTTCATGTTTTCCTTTATTCCTGCTAACCTTAGTCAGCCTCTGAGAAGTTTTCAAGCTTGCTGTATTCCTAGCGACGCTCATCAGCTTTGTCATCCATATAATCAGTAGTGTATTTATACCGTTTTCATTTTATTAGGTCATCCCATTCAAAAACGTGGATACATAAATGGGAATGGCAGGAAAGCAAAGGGCAGTGGGTTGTTGACTGTCACATCGTTTGAAAGCTAGTGCCTTGAGCTACGTATCTGCGAAACTTGGCTGATCTAGCCACATAAGAAACTCTCGAGAAATTGAAAAGAAATCGGAATGGTCAAAGTCAGCGCCGGATTATGGACCGGCCCGCTCAGAAGAGGAAAGTGCATGCCCTCACTTCTCCTGTGCAAACTCACAACATGTCAAAGTGATAGCCGAGGAGCTCCATGAATGTTCATCATCACCCGAGAAAACGGGAAGAAAATAAATGCATGTATATCTATGATCACGGAGACTGAACTCTCTCAAGCTTCCCTGCGAGACCTGGCGCCACTCCTGCTGCCAACCGTTGCCGATTACCTCCGAAATTCGGAGTGCATGGTTCTAGTATAAGTGTATTGGAAGCCACTTTTTTCGATAGCAGGCCACGAATGCAGCACAGATCCCATCCTTGCAGTAGCGATGTTCTTCCACTTTAAACCGTCATCGCACTGTGAAAGGCAGCCTGGCCCTCAGACGGAAATATGCGGTGTGTACACGCGAACGAACACAGGCGTCAATTGCTATGAATAACAGTTATGAAGCAGGCCGCTCGTTTCTTTCATTACGTGTCACATGAGCTCACGGCGGAAAAATTATCATTGCCAACAGGTTTCTTCCTTGTGGCTTTCAAGGCCTCGACGCGAACTGCCGGTGTATATGCCTGGTGCTCGACAGTCAGATTAACAAAATCGATGCCCACACCCCTACAAGAAGGCATATTTCTCGCCACAGCCAGACCCTGAGCAAGCGTTTATGAACCAGCGCGCGGACGACAACAATACTGAGCATTGGGTCCAGTCACCTTATTCGACCGACCTACGGCCAAATTTTCACTGTTCTGGTCAGTTGAATAAGATACTGCAATCTAACGCGCAGACGCTACGATATTTCTTATTCCCAAATCGACATTTGAGGGCAACTTTAATTCGCGAGTTGATGAAAAAAAAACGAAGACCGCCAAGCTTGTCCAACCCTACCGAGGCAATAAAAAGCGGTGATGGTATGAGAGTAGAGATCCCTTAAAGCTATAGCCGAAAGTACCTTTTTATCGGTTCGCCCCTTTTTGTGCACAACATAAAACCTTTCACTGTCCTTGACAGATGATCAATGAATCGCGACACTTTCATACCGAACTCTACATCTCCCCTTACATTGGGCAGCTGATTGCGAGATCATCAGTTACTGCCTGCAAGCCCCGCCTCACCATCTCCGCCCTTTTCTCAGCGCAGTCTTGGTTTCCTAAAATGTATTACGAATTCTGCTTTGACTTTTTTGTACTTTGGCTAATTCGCATACACACCTAACTGAAAACGTCTGATTAGTACCCACACAGGTGCGACTTCGCCTACTTTTTGATGAAGGTTTGGCAAGTTTTGATTTTTTGTAACTTCTTTCAAGTCTTCCTTCACAAAAGGAATGCACTCATAGATATGCATCTATACTTTCCCACGTCTTTTTGCAGAACGTTAATATTTTCCTCAAAGTTTTTGCCTTTTTACGCTATGACAGGTGGCTCCTCACTAGAAACTGTGAAGTCCCACCCACTTTGCAGAATCTCCGCACACTTTTGAAAAAGGATCCAGATAGGCAGATTAGAGTCCGAACTGGCAGGTCGTGGTCTTGCCCGTCACTCGGAATGAAAACCAAGGAAAGTTTGTTCCGGGTGAAGGGGGAGACCATAACCTGCCATCTCGCAATCTAGCTTCCCAATCGGAGCATTTTTCAAAAGCGGAAGGAACTTCCGTGAAGTGCGCGGGGCTCCCAATACGGAGAGGAGCTTTGAAGAAACTACTAAAATTCTGCAAAAGACGTAAAGGTGGGAGTGGTTGGAGGAGCGGGGATTGGAGTGCTTGTATAGATGCTATCTGAGTGCTGTGTCCGATTTGATCTGAAAAATGTCGATCTGGTTTGGAAGATGTCCAATTCAGTATGAAAATGGTATAATTTGGGTGAAAGTGTAAACTTGAATCGATGGAAGGGTAGCGAATTTGTGTGAAGATGGAAATTGCCGTGCCTTCTAACTACAAGTAAAGGAGTGCATATACAGAAATGCATACGAGTACTGCATTCGGCGATCCCACACGAGAACTCACCCAAAAAAGCGATTTCGCCAGCTCGAGATATTGCTCTAATCCGGCGACTGTTGCCGGATTTGTTTGGTGGAGTAACTTTGCTTCCTAAAATGTGAGATTTTGCGCTCTCTATAGCCATGCATCGGGAAGATTCGTTACCACAAAAAGTTTCTAGCGAGGAATTGCGAATGACATTCTCAAGAATAGTCCACACGTACCCATGTTGAAAAGATACCGCTTTTGCTCACCCGGTCTCACCTATCACCCTTCACCAGTGTCCCGATTACGAACGTTCTTGGTATCGCAGAATCTAAACTGGTCAAGTACTCAGGTAACAACGCCGTAGTGCCTGTAGCAATCCCCACCAGTTGTTCTTCCCTTCTTTTGTCCGTCATCATTATCCCAGACTAATAGACAGGCAGTGATAATGGATGAAGCAAAGCTCCCGTAGCTTGCTTCCAGGTCCATACCCAACGTCTTCCGCGTTATTGGTGAGAGGGAAAAACTCTTCCGGGCTCGTATGGGTGCGGGTTTTGAAGTGCGAGTCGGCAGGACGGCGGACAGGGCCGATGGCCTTCCGCCCAGGCCCACATCGTTGTTGGAAACGCCGCAATAGGGGGGGGGGGCGTTATCTGGGCTGGGAAAAATATGGTATTTGGTTAGTGTTGATTTTTCTCCGCTTCGATGGACTGTTATAAAGGGGGGGGCGTCGTACCTGGGTCACGTGTCTGGGAGGCGGGGGGGGTCCGGTATCACGTCTGGCGTTTGTAGAGTGTGTGTTGAATTTTTGTGATTTTCCTGTTTCAATGATTTACCTCCCCTCCCCCAAGCTCGACGGATTCGATGAGGAAGGGCAGAGGGGCTGAGGAGGGGTCGTACCAACTCCCAAAAAAAGGGGGGTCGTACAGACTCGACTAAAATCCCCAACCAATGACGTGCCCTGCCTGCGCCTCCGCCATTGTGCTCGGATCAGCAGCCGATTGGAAGGAAAAAGAGGATTGAACACAGAGTGGATTCGGTTTCTTTCCTTCTTCATTTGTCTCCGACCGCAGATGACTTCACATTTTGGTGTACGTGAAGGTGGTGGACGAGAGCGGGCTTCTGCTTATCGAAGAACATCTTTGGGTATCTTTCGCCGTGGTAATTGTATCCACGTCTTCTGTCTGGACTGCGTATTCTTTACTGATATGTGCTTCAGATAGTGTCTTTTTGGCCTCTCTGTACATTACATTACATACACACATCATACATACATATACACATACATGCACATACATACACATATACATGCATACACTCATACATACATACATACCACACACGTACTTACGTGCATACCGACAAATAAACACGCAAAGTTACTGGTTTATAAAATGAAGGGATGGTTGTGATAGGGACGATACCCTAATTATTACCGTATATCACTTTCACTATAGGTTCCCATTGGGAGGATGATCTTCGGAGGGCAACCGATTGCAACGACTCCAAATCTTGCCTTCGTCAATGAATTGACCAACTTCACTAGGACATTGATTTCCTGGAACGTTACACTTTTATGCGAGAACTGAATTGGGGCGCTTTTGGAAAGGCATTTCGCACTTACGCTAGTTCATTTTGATATTTCCAATGGAATTTCACGTCTTCTCGTGTGAGCAAAGCTCGTGCTATTGCATTACTCTACGAAATTCACAAGCCTTTACGCAAAGCATCGCTTGTGGGAACCAGCGAAATCCGTCCCCCCCCCCCAGGATAACTGCGCCCGAAATTGTACCTTATAATGTCACTCATTATTCATCAATACTTTAATACTAGTATTCAGCAAGTCTCTGGTAGGTTACTTAATTTCTTTCTATTATCGTTTTTGAGAATCACCTTTATGAAGGAATCACTCGATTATCCAGTTCAATTTCGTAGAAAACTCTTCTTTCCCGTATTCGGAGCCAACTGATTGCATTGTGAACATAAGTAGTACTCTCCATCATGCCTACTCCAGGTGTAAATGCACTGACACCTTACCCTCATTCTTACACCCAGCTGAGTCACTCTGCCTGGTGTCCTTCTGTTGTAGAGTTCAGCCTCGATTTGCCGAAACTTGACTCATTGAAAATGTGTTTTTTGGAAGTATCGTTCTCTAGCAATTCCTTTAATTATTGCCGTCGCGAAAAAGGCGAAGGATTGCAAAAGTTGCCCCCGCGGCTAACTGATTCAACGATTCCACTGACCGAGGTCAAGTCAAATGTTCATTTTCGCTCTCATTCGCCATGAGTCGCTGTGGTGTGGTGGCAACTTTTTCCATTTGTATTAGGTTGTCCAAAAAGTTTGAGAAAATTTCACACTTTTAGTTTGAAGAAGCGTAGCAAGCGAATGCTCCAGTTCGAAGTCATATATTAAGCGCTATGGGAAAGAGAAATGTTCAAAGATCAATACTAATGCTGGTTGATGCTATTCTCCATTGCTGGTGTGAGTTGACATTACCTGAAAAATGTGCT
>MU915579.1:1421-16670 GCA_036418165.1 Cooperia oncophora
AAAGTGGCAATCGGCAGGTGCAGGTCTGCGAAGTATGGTAGAGTTCCGAGAGTTTTGCACCCCAACTCATGCAGTTTTTGCCTTGTAACCAATGAACTATGAAGTTCAGCTTTTGCTATTACAGAGCGGTACCCTTTTTGTCAGTGCCGGGCGAGAAGTGTCACTATATGAAATAACAAAAGTCGTTCTGAGGATGAAATGATCTAGTCCTCAACGTTTCCCTCACTTTCCGCTCTTTTACGGCGCTGTCTGTTCGCCTTGGAGGGAGCATTTTACACATTCGTTATCTCCTTTGATTAGATCGTGTTAACTAACAGGTCTCTCTATGGTCAGACCTGTAAACTCTTGTAAAGCTGCGAAATCGTTCAAGTGAGCTCCTTTGGTGATCAGGGTCCTTCGCAAAATGGCCTGTGAAAGCCTAGCTGGGTAGCACTTCTTTCCTCTGTTTAGCGAATCCGTGTTCCCTTTCACCAGTCTCATCCATTGATGCACCCCTCTTAACTGGATTTTCAGCTGAAATTTCTTACCATATTTGAGAGCATTGTGAAGACGAGAGCCTCGTAGAAAAGCATAGTGAGGCATTGATATCGATCCAATACGAAAATTTCATCTATAGTTCGTGATTTTGATTGAGCCATTTCGTCCACAGCAATCGATGGCAACCCGGAGTGCTTCTTCTAATTAGAAGATCGCCGATTACTGGTGATCTTAAATGCGAACTAGAACAAATGGAACATCATCAGCACAAACCGGTTATGGAGAGTTCTACAGAAATCGAAGACCGACGTCTAAAATGATTTTTCGTATCCTATTAAATGTGACGAATCGTTCGTATTACACTGTAATGCTCAGGAACGGATAATGTTTGATAACCTGTTATTCGGCGACTACTTCTCCTTAGCTCATTTTTCAGGGTTCTCTCGGTTTGAGAAGAACGACGCTACGATAGGGGAAAAACGGCAGACCAGAGAAGGAATGGAAACGGCGTTCGGAATGAGCAAGGGGATCAAGAAATACATAAGGATGAAAAAGGCTCGCAATGAATCGCTGTAAATCGGTCCCTTTTTGGGAGGCGGCACGCATTCTACTTCCATTCAGATCGTAGTGGCTTATTGAATGCGATGTGGCCTATACAATGACTTGCGGTGGCCAGCCGATGTACAAGTCAGTGTTTTATCCTCCCAGACGAATCTGGTACCAATTTACCGTCCCCGAGGGTAGAAGGCTTGGTTGGCCTGGGCGGGAGTCGACCCGGGATTTGAACCCAGGAGCCGCGCGAGTGGTAAGCGCGCCACTTGTCACTACACTACCATGGCATCAGAAACTTCACCCATACCGAGATCAAATGCCCATGAAAGTGCACCTTTTGTGTGGTGCTGCAAAGGTTATCCTCTTGCTTGATGATCAGCTATGAGGCTCACGGCCGGGCTTGTCTTGTCTCTTGCTGAGCATCTCTCTATTTACTGCGAGTTTGCCCGATGCTGAAAGATAACTGAATTTCAGTTGAGTGATCCTTTGCGCAGTTCTAGTGGTAAGTCAGTCAGTACCTACAGTACCTAGAGTACATACAAGTTCATCACTTCACCTCAGTTCACGTCTTGCAATCGTGGAATGCGTCCCTCACAAATGCCGCATCTTGGCTTCCTTGAAATAAAAGCAAACAAACAAGCAAATGTTCTGAGCTTTGAGTGATGAGGCGGAGGTGCCTTAACGGCAAGTGGTGAGCTTACCACATGCTCGCTCCAGGGGATCAAACCAAGGATCGGCTCCTGCCCAGGGTAATTATGCATGCCCTCTACCATCAGAGACTGGTCAAATTGGTACCAGATTCGTCTGGGAGGATAAGAACACTGACTTGTACATCGGCTGGCCCCGCAAGTCATTGTATAGGCCACATCGCATTCAATAAGCCACTACGATTCTGAATGGAAGTAGAATGCGTGCCGCATCCCAAAAAATGATTAAGAGCGAAAGCTTCATCCTTCCACTTTTTTAATCAATTCATAGGAAAGTTGTGACAGCTCCCCTGGAGCGAGGTGCAGCTTTAATCAGCAGTTATCATAGTACAACAACATAAACAACTGATGACGATGGACTGAAATTACAGGGGAATTTTCGAGGCGTTTGTGGTCCACGGGACAACGGAAGATGAAACTGGTTTACATTTTACACTTCACATATTCAACGAAACATAAAGCTAAACAAATATCTAATGTTGGTTGCACGAAAAAAAATACATTTTGCAGTTACTTGATCAGTTAGACGGATTCCTGTGGAAGCTTTCCGTTAGAAACGAAAAAGAAGTGAAGGAACATGGTGGACTTTTCAATGATAGTCCTCTTAGCGTTGTACAATACAAACAACCACCAAAAAGATTTCGAAAAAAAGTTCTAAGAAGCTTAAACTTTTTACTCAGTCCGGACATCTCGATGTTTTACTACGTCACTCCATGCATGTGTATTACACACAATAGAGTTGAAAATCACGCGGGCTCAACAATGCACAGACTCGGGCAGCTTCGGGCGACCGGGAGGGGGTGCACTCTTGCAGCACAGTGAAAGCAAAAATATCCGCACCGTCCCAACGCCTCAACCTTTTACAATGTGTACGCTCACGCACGTCCTTACTTATGGTGCAGAGATAGCAGAGAAGTGAGTGAGAGAGAAAATCTTGTAAGATACGACCGCTCTCCTCACTCCTCGAATACGACCCCGCTGGACCCAGTCGTACAGTTCCGGTGTTACCCCAAAACACATGAAAACTACTTTGCATTATTTCGCTTCTTTAATCTCTCAATGTTTTTCAGCACAAATTTTTGGTGCTCCTAGATTTTGAACAACATACTTCTTTGATGAGGCCAGACCCGCAAGTATTCTAGGAAGCGAGGTAAAAGTGATAGTGAAAACCTGTCCGACTGACAAATATTTATAATTACCCCGTCATACCGCTTATTCGAATCTGAGTACCCCTATTCTTTAATAACAAGTTAATAATATCCGAACAAACTATAGTTTCAGATATGGCTACTGCGGTGACGGTTGGCGGTCCAGCTAATATTCCATACCAAAATCACGCTGAGATAATAGCTACTACAATGCTGGATGATGTGGCCGAGCTATTAGAAGCAACTGATATTTTGTTTCGACCAGGGTCAAGTCTAATCACTCCGCGGCAAAATCGGAGGCTTGTACGATCTCCTGAAAAGTGGCGGTGGCCTCCGTACTACCCCCCCCCTTTGTAGACTCTATTGATTGTTTACAGGTAGCTATCTACCTCATTGCAAATCATTAGCGTGTGCAAGTGCTAGGTTCTAATCTGACATGAGTCGTTGGAGCATTTCACAACATCTTATTAAGTCAATCGACAAAGCACCAAAGATTTCAAAGGTAATAGTTCCTCAGTATGATATGAATGCCTAAAAGGAGCGTCAGCCTTACAATACACGTTCCAACGAAACACAGTTTATCGAGGCAGTGAGCTACAGCGCATGCGCATTATCTTATCATAAGATTGGGGGGCTTTATTAAGACTGCGAGCCAGTTGGGGTTACAGCATGCGTTATGGGTGTAAAAGTAGTGTCGTACGACCCTTGCCGCTTCATCCAACACCTACCTACCCAATTTCCCACATCCCCAGTTGTCCCTACTTTCCTCCAGTTCAGCTGAAAATGTGTGTTACATAAACAGTACAAAATCAAAAGTTCAACTAATCATTCGCGTTGAAAAAAAATTCTCACAAGCAGAAAACTGCTTCTCAAACGCACATTACACCCCTCTCTCCCTCAAGACCACAATATCCACCGTCCTCCTCAACGCAAATTCGACCCTGCATGTCTTCCACACCAGTGATGTTGTACCCTGTTGTCGACATATTTTCCCATTGCATTCCATAGTAATTCATGAGAGAGCCCTCGCAGAGTGTAAGACGGATAAACTAGTTCTCCAACTTCTCGCTCGTTACAACCTCGCATGTTGAACTTTATTTCTATTACTTCTGCGAGAACGAGTTGTAGGGGAACTTTATTGCGCGACTAACGGTTTCGACCAGATCGTCGTCCTCAAGGCCTCTGAACGTTGCCCTCAAGATTTTAATTTGCTCTCTACACCGCCAAACGCCTTGTCGCCCCAGCGTTTCCGACGGTACTTCCAGAAACAACCAAAAACCTCCCGTATGTAAAACATACTCACCGAGTCCACCGCGGCATGAGCGGGTCAACGCCGCTCCACTAGATGTTAGTAATGTAAGTGAGACACACGTCGTGTTCCTAAGGCGTCAACACAAACACACTAGGGACAGCAATCTTTAATTCGAAGAGGCACGCGGAAGCGATTTTGATAACTAGATCTAGCGACGCAGACTGAGATCTCCCCAGCAAAAGCGGCTAGATGCCATTCTCATTCCCAGATGGAATAACCGAATATGAGTGTTTAGCCATAACAAATGATCTCTTACCGTTTTCACCACATTGCGAGTTAATGATGTAAGCCGTGAGATGTGCAAGTCCTGATAGCTACTACACAAGGACAGCACGGTGTGTCTCACTTACATTACTAACATCTAGTGACGCATGACCCGCCTCATTGCCGCGGTCACTTTGAGTACTGTTTTACCATACGTGAGTTGTTGTCTGAAGTACCTCGGAAACGCTGCGGGCACAAGTCGTTTGCGTGTCCTTGTAGAGAGCAAATTAAAAATCTTGAGTCTACGTTCAGGCCTCTGAGGACGACGATCTGGTCGAAACGTTAGGCCGCAAATAAAGTTCCACCTACAAACCTCGTTCTCGCAGAAGTAATAGAACTTCAAAGCAGGAAACTAGAAGCTTTTCTCTGCTGAGTGGGTACAAAGCTTTACTCATAGCAAGAATTCATTCGTCGAGGATTCCCATTTGGAAGTCAGCTTCAGCTGTAGCATGAGGATCTCCCCCCTCCCTCCCTGCAAAGCCCTTGCTTCCATCTAGAAAAATCGTTAGGCATCCCGTTTACCTCCTTCGCGTAGCGAATAGGAACTGCAGCACAGAGGCGCTGATCAACACCTCCATGGAATGCGCCATGTACTCGACTTCCTTTCCGAACGCATCACTCATCCTGCAAGCTACGTCCTGCTGTATTAAGTACAGATCTCTGCGAATACGACCCTCCCCTCCCGAGGGAGCCAGATGCGACCCCCGTCGCGGATTCCGCGACGTATGCTTGATCCTGGTGTCGACTCTCTATCTGTGTCTGTAGTTCATACGTCAACTGGTTAGGAAATGCCGCGCCTCGGATGTCATGATCTTTACCACACTTGTCTTGAATTTTTGCTCCATTGCAACTCTTTTTTCTGAAGTTCTCGGCACTGATGTGAAAATGTAGTAGAGGCAGAAGTCTACAACCCCTCCAGTGCTATCGAGCCCTGAATTCCTACCTAATATTACGTTAGGGGTCAGGTTCTAAGTGGGAGAACGTCATCACGATAACATTGTAACCGAATGGGCAACGCTATCCATTTCAGAGCATATTGTAGGAGATTTTGAAGTAAAAGTCGTAATTATGTCAATTAAACCATAGGACAAGAAAAAGTGACTTCAAACAAGAGTAAGCGGCGCTTTGCGAAGACATCCTAATGTAAGGAGAAGAAAAATAGGAGCATTCATTCATGTGTACCAGTACGAGACAAGGAGGACTCTGAAGCGCACTTCACTGATGATCGAGACAAAAAAAGCCACAGACTTTCACATGAACAAGAGATCCTCAAGCCATAGAGTAAACACAGAAAAGCAGTGAACCAAACAGACAACGGCCGCAACTTTGCGATGTATGATAGCTAGCCGACTAACCCCAGGAAGTATCAGACTAAATTTAAAAAGGTCATTAGTAAGTTCAGTAAAGCAGCGCTGACGATGATGGAGGCATCTCTGTTACGAATGAAGTCTTCGACTGGTGCAATATGAATGATGTGAACGACGTATGACTTGGGGTTCTTGCTATTCGATCAAATGCGTTCGTTACCGGTTACGATCAGGGGGAAAATGTCCTATTCTAAAGATGAGGAGAACAGAAAATTGTCCCTTTGCGACCTTTGATGGTGTCGATGAACCTGAAAAAGGTATGCATGAATGACTGATGGGAGTGTTCGGTGATTTCGATAGAAAATGTAAGCAGACATCTGATCAACTGGAGATTACACAGGAGGGCGGAGAAGTAGTGGATTGATTCCAAACCAATCGTGACTGGAACGGTGCCGAATTCGGTATGAAAGTAGGGCTCTTGTCTAGTCTCGTACAGAAGGTCACGATCTGTCTGGTGATAACAATGTTTGCTTCGATGATAATGTAGGCGCAAACATTGATGGACGATTTGTTTCCTCTACAATTCCAGTTGGAGCTGCTTGAAAGTTTGTACGGGCTGTTCGGTCTGGAGGGGGCAGTTTCACTTCGTGTGCCCGTTTATAAGTTCGTGGAATGGATAACAGGTCTCGAGCTTTGGTGCAGCTCAAGTTTGGGCGAATGATGCGAGTAAGCCATTGGCCACGAGAATTTCACATTCCCACAAAGTGGCCTGTAAATTCAGCTGATACATGCCCCCATCGAGAAAAACTGCGCCAGATTTATTTAGCATTATTTTTTCCGCAGGGAACTTTTCTGTTCAAAAGCCCACAAATTCCAATGAGAAGTGATCAAATTCTTCAACACGCAGGGCGATCAGCGTTTAGCAAAAAATAGCTGTTCATAAACTGGGAATAATGCCGGAGATCAGGCACAGTTTATCATCAGTCGCTCACGTTTTTCAAACTTTGCCACTTGTGAGCATTTAACGGGTCATAACTGTCGACGCGGGGCGGTAAAATCTGATTAAGACCCGACGCTGTAGGTATTACTAGCACAATCTAGAGGAGGTAAGCTCTATTTGTCTTAGAAGGAACTCTGAAGGAGGCGGTATCATTATGTACGCTGAAAACACATCAGCAACGGAGATCTTGAAGGGACACCTGAAGTTTGCACGTGTATAGCGATAGATGATTTCTTCAGACTACCTGAACATCATGCGCTGTTCGTTTTGGTGACGGAAACGACACGAAAACCCTGTTTATCGAGACGATGGACTGATTCTCTATGAGCTCTATTTGAACATGGACAATCGGGGTTTTTCAACTGGGCAAATTGATTATTAGATTAGCAGTTTAGTAATTAGATTGGCAAATTAGGCTTGCTGTGGTGCTTTCATTGTTTAATTTGAGCGATAAGTAGTTAAGTGTTAAGTGGAAGTTTACTTATGCCAAATAATCTAGTGAGTTTTCTTTTGGATGTTACTGTAACCGTAACCAAGATGATACAGAGAGTTTTATTTGGGCTTACGTTTTCGGCCTTATCGCCTTCGTCACAGCCTGGAAAAGTCAAAGATCAAAACGAAACCAAACCCGCCAAACGGCCAAATAAAACTGTTGTCATCTTGGTTACAATATGCCAAGATTCATCGTGGGTCGAACCTGGACGATTAATCTAGTGAGTGTTTGTAAGTAATATTGATATAAGTTTGTAATGCTTCCAATAAATTTGATCCAATGAGGCAACAACTCGATTCATACGCGATTGTCACTTAAAAGGAGCGCCCTGTTCCAATTTATGAGTATGCGGTCAAGCGTAGTATAGCGAGGTAGCAGAAGCATATTAGTAAAGTGACAAATCGAAGAGAAACACGTGTTGTCCAAAATGCCTAGAAGGAGTTTCATACCGAACAACGGTTGTACGTGCTTAAGGCGAAGGGAAGGAGTGATTGCACGGTTTCCACTTGTTCATATCAGCTGTTTTCCCTTATTCTCTCACCACTCGGGTATGTGACAAGAGGATCGTAATTTGCCGCGCTGCTGGGCGCCGCGTGCGACGTCTCGCCCTCAAAGGACGATGGTTTCAGGCAGTAGATGGCAACAACATGCAATTAAGGACCGAAAACAGTAATGAGTGTCTACGATGGCGGGGTCCACATGAAGTCCGGCGCTCCAATTCGACTGTTAAAACGAGTTTTATAAAGAGACACGGGCGGGCCGCGCCATTGCCACGCGGCGGCGGTGCGAACGAATTATGATGCCTCTTTACCGTCTCCCCCACCACTCCAATCGTGGAGAGAAGCAGCAATGGAACAGCCGCACCATCAGGCAACCATTAGAAATGAAGTTGGGTGGCGTGGTCGGCAGGTGGGCGGAGCCGTCGGCTCTTTGCGGGCGGACGCCGCTGTTCCGTCGCATTTTTGGGTTGCGGAAACATGCACGTCAACGGCCTCTCATAGGGGGAGCTCTAGATCAGAGAGGGGGCGTGAGAACAACAAAGGAACGCGGGCGCTGCCTTCAAATCCACCACTTTTCAAATCAAATTCACCACTTTTCAAACCAAATTCACCACTATTTTCAAACAAAATCCACACTCTTCTTAGACCAGGCAATTCGCCAACCAAATCACGTTAGAAGCGACCGCGAACCCTGCACCCACGGTCACGCCTAAATTGTTAGCGCAGACATAGATTTTCAACACATGACTGAATCCGCCCATTCTTTGAAGTTTGTTGCGAACTTCAAATCTTTGTAACTTTTTCAACTTTTAATTTCACATCCATCTGCAACGAAGGTACTCGTAAACACGCATTCATGCACCGGCATTCAGGCTCCGCCCCTTCGGCCACACCCACTTCGTTTGCGGAATTATGACATTGCATTTTCGCATTTTTGTGTGCCCCGTGAAGCTCCGCCCACTATGAGAGGCTCCGCCCACTTCAGAGGAGCCCGGCCACTTTTTCAATAAATGGTGAAAATTCGCAGTTATAGAGCCTTGCTTGCTGTCTTCGTTCCCGTCACTAGGCAAATAAATAGCAAAGTTTGTTCATTAATGACAGCATAAGACCTTGCATGCAAGCCATGAAGTCTAATACTGCCGATCGCCCCATTTTTGAAAAGTGGAGGCTGGATTTTAAGGGGGTGGAGCCCCTCACAGCGGGCGGGGCTTCATGAAGCAGTCCAAAAATGTTAATATTTTGAAAAAAAAGTGAAAGTGAAACTGATATATATCTAATACATTTTCACTATAGAGACTTTTTCAAAAACATTATTTGAATCAAGATTTCGCAGAGATCATAGGTGGAAATAATAATTATGTCATAGCAAAGCGATTGGCCTTTACGTCCGAAAGTTATCGTCGAAAGCAGCAGATTTTTGGCCTCGCTTCCTGGTGTAGATTCGGCGAGGGTCAACTCCTCTTCCCGGCAGTACCTCGTCATCCGGGCAGTTGATTAGGGCGGTCGTCAACGGGCCGCAGCGCGTGCCAGGAACTATTTGCTTTTTCCAGGCTAATTTAGTCATTTTTTTCCAACTTTTCACTGTTTTGGCTACTTTTCCCAGATTAGCAGCTCCTTATCTTCACAAGGTGGAAAAAATGACTAAATTAGCCTGGAAAAAGCAAATAGTTCCTGGCACGCGCTGCGGCCCGTTGACGACCGCCCTAATCAACTGCCCGGATGACGAGGTTAGATCCCTGAATGGAATATCGCATCAGCCTGGCGCGAAATCGCCCACCCAAGAGTCACAGGGGCCAGCCGTCAGTGCCAGTTTTGGCGCTGAAGGCTGGCCCCTCTGCCTCCAAAGACGAATTTTTTTCGCAATATTGAGGGATAGCAAAGGCCTTGACGCAGGCGCCAAGCGCCTCTCCAAGTATGATTTGGTCTAGGGAGATCTCGAGAACATATTGGAGACAATCATTCAAGAGAAACTTTCAGTCAGAATCCTTTCAGAATTGTGGCAAAGTAAGGCAGTAAGGGAAAACGGTGCCTTGTGGCGTACAAATGTGAAAAGGTTTTCAGGTTTTATCCATTTTTCAAATGAATGGATGAATTTAGTGAGGGATCAAAACTCATTTTAGAATTCATTTATTGTTTTAAGACACTGTAGGAATTTCTGCGACAACTCACCGGTTTTGGCGCTAACCATAAGAGGCGTGTGTACTCGCGCTGCTTTTCGTTAATCTCACAATTCGTGTGTTGTCAACGGCGTGCTATTAGGTTGTCCGGAAAGTTCTGCAGGTTTTGAGTGTTTAACTTTAAACGCTTTCTTAACACTCATCGGATTTAATCCAAATAAGCACCATTCGAATCAGCACACTTTTGCCAATGTGACAGCAGTCGAGAAATCCCATCAAAGAAAAAACTGGGTGGTCGAGAATCCACGAAATCTACGAAGGTCTTTTTTGCCTGGTCCTAATTGATGAAGTATTTTTCAGCAAGGAAGTTCTGAAAATGTTTGAAAAGGTGATAGTCGGTTGGTGAAAGGTCTGGAGAATATGGTGGGTGTGGTAGAACTTCAACCCCAATTCGTTCAATTTATGGATAGTGATTTGTGAAACGTGTGGGCGGGCGTTGTCATGCAAAAGAATCGGACCCTTTCTTTTGATAAGTGTTGGCTGCAGCTGACAAAATTTTCGGTACATTTCGTCGATTCCTTCACAGTAGGGTTCTGCTGTGATGGTTTAGCCTGGTGATAAAAAGTTATAATGGATCACACCAGCCGATGACCACCAAGCCGTGACCAGAATCTTTTTTCGTGAGGGTTCGGCTTTAAAAATTACCTCGGTGGTCCGTCGAAATCCAACCACTGTCCGGAACGTCTCCTGTTATCATACATGACCCATTTTCATCACAAGGTGACAATTCGGATCCCAAAAACAGGTCGTTTCTGCTGCGCAAGCATGCAGACGGACGCCCTCGGATAGTGCGATTTCCTGCGGTCACTACCGATTGTGGGGCACTGACATTGTCGAGTTTTTTTTCAGCCTTCATCTGCAAGTGGATTTGCAACGCCTAGCTTTCTGCAATCTCTCGAACTGTTTGGGATGGGTCAGCCTTCAAAATCCCCTTAAAATCCTCGTCAGATATTGCTTTAGGTCGACCGCTAGGGTCGACCGCTGAGGTTCATTCCAGGGGTTTGAAAATCCAGACGAAATTTGTTTGAACATTGCCGTAAGTGCTGTTTCTAGGCCTATTGGGGCCGCCAACTGGTTAATGTTGTTGACTGTTTTCGATATGCGGATTGCCCCAAATTATACAGTGAAGAAAAAATGATCCAAAGTGCTCGTTTCTGGAAAAAATCTTAAAAAGGCTTCATAAGCAATGGGTGAACGGCAGTATATAACCCGAGATAGCGAAGAATTCTCTCGGGATGTACTACTAGAGACGCAAGGGAGAATGAGATTTTTTAATCAGCGCAGTGAATGTGGCAAAATAGTACACAAAACTGCAACTTTCCGGACACCTAATACTTTATGGTCACTATAGAGCGGTTTTTTCGCGCTAGCTACAATACATAGTGTAAAACGCCTTGCACGTTATTCCGCTCTAGATAGAATTTTATTTTAATTTAGAAGATAATGAATTTTCAGATATCTTTATCTTTGATGGTACTCCCTCGAATCCATTTCGGGAAGAGGCAGCACACCAACCAACCCATTCACGAGGCCAAAACCGTGCGAATTATGTGGACCAAAAGATGTGTCATTTCTACAAAACGTTTCCCAGACAAGTGGTACCCCGTGAGCAAAGACAAGCACAACACTAGGGAGCACCAGTACAGCAAATGTAACCTCTCCTCGCATTAGGTGTCCCTATACTTCCTATCCCTGGGACGTGAGTAGGGTGGTTTTTAAAGCTGGCGAAGGAAGTGGTATTTCTAGCTTCAATTTTGAGAAGTAACTGCTATCGTTGTTCTGTGTTAGATGTAGCATTTATTCCGACTGCTCGGCAAACGCAATATATCACGAAAACGGAGACGCGCATATTTATAAATAAAGTACGCCGCCGACGCCGCGATCATCAGGGTTTCGACTTGTTTATTTCGCTCAAGTTCAGAACTAAATGAAGCGAACTGAGAAGTTTTGTGTGTATCTGGCGGATGCTGGGGCGCTTCAGGCGAAGGCTGGCTTTGGCGCGGCGCCAGCCAGCTTTCCACGAATTGTGGTCGCCTTCCACCATTGCAGTAGAGAGGGCTGGACCTGTTCCAAAGCCAGCCCCTGAAACGCTCCAGCAATGCTGCAACTGTGTAGCTTAGTAGAGTACCAAGGATCCTAATAGAGCGGAAGAACCATCGTAACATGGCGCAGCACGCGGTACACAGTGGTTTTGAAGAGTAACTTGTAGGATCTACTGTATCAAAGGCATGGATATTGCAGCTTGCTGATGTTGCACCTTTCATACGACCCATCTAAGAGCGGCTTGTCTGCGGTTCCGTGATACCGGGGTAGGGGTAGTTAATGCGAATATAGACATTCTGACATCGGCATCGATTAGTCTCCGCAACTCATTGTAGATTTACCTGTGATAAGATTCGTCTGCAGATAAACAGCACCTTCATACGCTTCTCAAAGCTAACCGAATCGGCGGCCATCTTACATAAAGGGATCTAATTGCCATTCACGTCATCCAACTTCCGAAAACACACTTGCGCGCTACAGATTGGTGGCGAAGGGAGATGGTTTGCAAGTAATTTCGACACCCAACTACAAAATGATGATTCGCACCATAATTTCGACACCCAACACCAATTCTCTGAATGTGAGCTAACTTACGGACTGGACGACTATCCCAAAAAGGCGACGCTTGTGGTGTTTTTGCGATTAGAAAGGACACAGCGAAAGACATGCTTGGAAAGGCTCAAGCCAGCGAACGCGACAGGATGGTCGCGCGCAATCACAACAGCCCTCCTCTGCCACACTCGTGCAGCCAGGTGGGATCCCTAGAAGCGGTAAGGTGAGGCCTCTGTGGACGCCGAAAAAAACAGGATAATGAAAAAATTCGGTAACTTATGATGCTGTATCACATAAGGAATCATACCCTCGTGATCAGCGTGAAGCAGGGATGAGGATAGAGAGCAACGCCCTTTTATGTCGGCCTGTGAAGTCGACATCTCGGGCGGGCACGCATCGACGCTCCTAGCAGAAACCGCGAAAAGGGTTGTCAAAGAAAGATGATGGAGTGATAGCGTAGATCAAGGTGGGAAAGTTGGAGTGAAAGGTGTCTAGAGTTTGAATTGAAATGTTCACAAATGTATCTGATACGTGCTCTGTCGAGGAAAGTTGGAATTTTCAAGATACTGAAATGAACGGTTTGGAATCAATAGTGAACTGTCTGTATTTTTTCCTTAGGCGTCTGGTGGCCATCCAAACAAACTGCCAATTTTGAAGATCAAGCTGGGCACCTATCCCCAAAACGGGGTAGTTCCAGCACAATACATTCCGTCCGATACATGCCAAGAGAAGAGGTGGTGGGCATGTGCCCCGAGTCCAGGGCAGACGATGATGAAGAGTTTCAGAGAATAGCTGGATGAAGCTCCTTCGGAAAGCTCCTTTGGAAAGGACGAGTTCGAACACCTGAAAGGAATGAGAGACCTAGTGGCTAGGAAGGTGAGGAAAATCATATTCGTATAATGACTTATTTATTTATTTATTTTTATTATTTGCCTGTTTATTCACGACTTCATCTTGTCTATTGATCTCTTTACTGTAAAATGAGCTCAACTGCTTCTGTTTGATATGTTTGATCAATCTTCAAGCATAGCAGCGATGCAATAAGAGGAACCAATGGTACACTCACCTTTATTTCCGGCACCACCACTTAGGAGCGTCTTGCCGAGTGCCAGAACAAACATGCTTTCTTGGCTGAATGGCAGATCCTGCAGGAAATAAAGGGGTGACGGGTTGACCGACAGATGAGGGGCGGTAGCGCAGTTATGACAGTCTTTTGTTTGAAAATGAAAGGCTCATGGAGGATCTTTGAGGAAGTTTGGAGCAGGCTTTCGGGAACACCATGTAAGCCCCTGATAACCTATCGAAGGTTGCTGTAAGCTTCACAATGTATGGCACAATGTTTTATTATTTATTTATTTATTTGCCATGTCAATATTTTACAATATGTGGCACCTCATTAGATCAATCCATTCCTTCTTCGTCATGCATCTTGCCGCATTTTGCCAATTGCACGTAATCAGCACTTTCTTAAACTCATCTCTCCATCGGGATTTCGGTCGTCCAATCCGTCTTCGCAAATATGGGTGCAATGTTACTTCACACCAAACTACAGGTATTCTGTGCAGGTTTCACTGAGAACTATGTCATAGCTTCATAGGGGCTTATAAGTTTCCACATGGATGCGAATTGGCAGACCGCCCTGCGTTCTCATTGCGCGGTAGCTTCTGCTAGCGTCTGCCAGCGTCCACCAGCGACCAGCAGCATCTGGGAGTGGAGAGTATGGGGCGATAGGAGGGTAGCAGACAGCTGGTACCCTCCTATCGTCCCATACTCTCTACCAACAATCTGCTGCTGGTAGCTGGTGGGCGCTGCTGCCTGTGACTTTAGTGTGCGTCTTAGACTTCATATCGTGAACCTAAACAGCGCCAAAGGTAATCTGCTGCGAGTTTTCGTTTTCGCGTTCCCCTATTCCTTCGACCCTTCGTGCTCAATCTCGAGCTCATCTACCTCCCAAAAACTTGTCCTCTGCATTCCTCGCTTATGACTCGACTATTTTGGACTCATCCAGTGGATTTGTGCAGGGTTCACGATTATCGATCTGACAAGCTTCTACGAATTGACCTGTTCTAACATGTCTGAGCAAGCTGCTTGACACGATTTCAGAGGGTAGTTCCGTCATCAGTTCCTGCTCTTTCTTCCTTTCCTTTGCTCTCACTCTCATTTTCCCTCTTTTCCTTTCTGCTCATTGATCCCATTTTGTTTCATAATCAGTGAGCCATTCACTGTTTTTTCCTTTGAAATTTTGCGGATTAGCACTACTACCTGACACACTAGCATACGATTAGAGAAGAGTTTCTTTGTTCGGTAAATATAAGGACATTAAGCCCCTCTCCAATAGACGGCGCGAGGGAAGGGTATTTCAGTATAGAGCGAACAAAGCGTTTGAGCAACAGAAGTTTTTCATTGGAAACCATTGTTCCTAAGTCTCCTCATACTCCGTGACTCTGAAGGAACGAGAAAAATTTCGAGGCAGAGGGCACGATTGCTAGAGGAGGACGATTGCTGTCACTGGTGGAAGGGCTGAAGAAAGGTTCATCCAAAGCGCCCAAACGCTCTGTATTGGTGCATCTCCTTTCTACCAGTGAGGCTGGCAGCAGCTGCCCGCCTCCAGCAATCGTGCTCACTGTCTTGGAAGGAACACTATGCCTTCATTTGATATTGAGACGCCCTCTGTGAAAGATGGTCCTGTTCGTACGCGCAAAGGGTGTACCACTTTC
>MU915581.1:0-13293 GCA_036418165.1 Cooperia oncophora
AAAAGACCCAACCGGCGCCATTTTCTGGCTCATAAGATGTGACATACCACATCAAGTGATTCTGTGGTGTGCGGTCGGTAATCATATGGTGGCAGTACGTTTGGGATTGGGATCAGGAAACATCACCGCATTTTGGATAGTTTTCAGGACACGATACGATCCTATCCGCCTACCCGAAATGCGACAAAAAGTTAACAGCAACTCACGAATGAGCCGCATAGGCGAAAACTTCACAACTCTCTAACATGAGGGGGTTAGTGATACACGGCGATACTGAGCGATAATGGTGCATAGAACTTAAAACACGACAGCTAGCGGCAGCGTGGTAGCTACAGGTGGGGGGGGGTATAAAGTGCGGCACTGAGTGAAAATACGTGACAGTTGTGTATAAACGCGACGCGAGAAGCGCGACGCGCCCAACGACCAACATGGACGCGAGAAGAGTCGTCCAATGTTGGTCGTTGGGCGGAGTCAGTCAGACCACTGTGTCCTCCTCATTGGTGTTCCTCTCCTCCCAAGATGTTAACAAGAAAAAGGCGCAGCGTTGATGGAAGCATAGTGGTTGGCTGTCACCGCCCATTTCATCAGTGTGGACTTTGCCTAACAATGCAACACATTTCGATGACATGGATCAGACACCTGTGGGCGATGTCGAGAAATGTTTCGGCAATAATCTCGCCACTGTTTAATCTTTTTGAGAAAATGTTGTAATGATGGTTAGCATGCGAAACATAGTCTATGGAAGTGATCCTCGTGGAGCCCCTTTTGGGAAGCCACGCCCACCCTATACGTTCGAAGCTCGCTTCTTCTTATTGATGAATTTCGGTGCCTTCTCATTATCTTTCTCTATTATATGAGATAATGATTGGATTTCTTCCCCTCTTTAAGGCGTTAACGAAGAGAAGCAAAAAACGTCGTAAAGTGAGTGCTGACAACGACCACGGTCTGTTTTTTTTTATTTTGGAGGTTTACGCAAAAGGTTAGCACACGGTTTGCGGCTTTTTTTCGAAATACATTCTGAAGTTTGTAGAATTTTTGGTGATTCTTCTCCAATGAGTTTTACCTTTGATCGATTCCAATTCAGCCGTTCATATCGAAAGAGCGAGTCGAGAAACGGAGAACACGAACACGAAGAAGATGAACGGCGATTCGGTGCCTGTCGAACCAGCGAAAACGGTGAATCCATCACCCGGAAAGCTTGAACCCGAGATTAAGATGAATGTGGAAGATATTTCGGTGAGCTTTTTTCCACACAATTTGTTAGTCAGTTAATGATGGCCTATACCTGGTAGAACCGTTTCCGCTACAGATACTAGGACATGTCAGGGGGCTAGGTTTGGCGCGGTGCAAGCACGTTCTCCACCAGTTGCTGAAGTGGGCAGGGCCAACAGTTTGTGGAAAACCGGTTGGCGCCACGCAAACGCAGTCCCCTGGACGCCCCACTGTCTTCGACGGGAACGGCTGTCAGTTCCCGTAGCCTTATTTCCACCTGTTCCACAGCCTTAGCTCTATCTACTCCGGTAGCTCTATCTATGACAGGTGGTGACGCATATTAAGTTGTTTGAAGAAAACTGCCTAGTAGATGGGACAAGCGCAGCTAAGTGCGAATAAATCTTGTCAGTTGGTTACGGTATATCATGGAAAATTCTTTCTCAGTAAGACCCTCCTATCCAGCAACTACAAATGACCATCTTCCCAATGTGGATTCCACAACTATTACATAGATATCTTCCATATCGGAGAGCAGCAAGAGGCTTACCTGCGTACCCCATGAACACTCTTCTCTTATACAGACGGCTGCATCTTTTTCGTATGACGCCCTCCCAGTCACACCCCTTGCTGTCGCGGATATGGACTATACCTTTTCCACTCGTCGTTGTAAACTTCATCATTTCATGCAGGATAGCCGACTGCCCAATCAAGCTCAATCCCAGTGAGAGTTTTATCGCTTTCATGCAAGTGCTCCACGACCTTCTCCACCCCCCCCCACCCCACCGACCCGCTCCTCACATGGCACTCAATCCCGCTGGCTCTCACATTGAGTGCTTATGTTAAAGGAACGGCCCGCGATGACCTCTGAAAATGCGGGAGGTTATGCAGGAAGGTGGTACGGTCCGGAGTGGACAACCTTGTGCCAGTTCTGCGGCGGAAAGGTTGTAACCGCTCCAGACTCTCGCCTGCGAAGTCCGCACTTCACAGCGAAAGTATCTCTCTCGTCATAGGGTTCATTACTGGGAATCAGCCGACGGGAATCGTCCCAGCGCGCGGTCTTTTCGGTCTTTTACCTCTACAGTTGTTTGAGGCTAGAGGAGGCCTGACGAATGCGTTTCCAACGTTCCCTTTGGCATTTTCTCTTCATAGACGGTTCACTTGGCGAATTTTCTTCCACATTTCTGCAAAATCACCTAGGCTTTTTATCGCGGACCGTGCCTTTAACGACTTTCCCACCAAGCGCTGAGAAGGGATGGTTTCCCACCGAGCAGTAAGTTTGGTGGTGAAGATTTATGTATCGCGCGAAACTAGAAAAACCCAACAGTCAGGGAAACCTTCCCCAACGACCAAGTGCGCCTCCTCCCCTCCCCGTGCCTTACACAAGAGATGGTGAGCACCGATTTGAATATCTCAGGAGACTAACTGCTAACTAATTGCTTGTTTAGATGCTTCGGTCGGACTCAGTGAACTCCATCAACACCACTTCAGGACGTTCAAGTCGGCTTGGACGGGTATTCCATGCGAAACACGCGAAATCAGTCAAACATCGGTGAGTGTACCTCTGCGAAATGCGCTCGTTAGTCGCACAGCGTTGTTTGGTATCAAATTAGGTGATGGAGTGGGGCGGAGGGCACTTGGTGAGCCTAGGTCTCGTCTGTCCTTGTCGTGTGACGCCTTATAAGGCTGAAGCTACGAGTAGAAAGATCGCTGTCTCAGAGCGCAGATGAGTAAAGCTTCCAGCTGCTTCAGTCACACTGCGCCCAGCGTTCATGGAAGCTCTAGCGGTTCACTTTGTAAAGGAAAAAATGATAAGGTCTTCGTCGTCAATCTAAGGCGGCTCTTTAAAGTCTTCGTCCGTTGATCAATCCCTTTGTGGGATGCGGCACGCATTCTACTTCCATTCAGAATCGTAGTGGCTTATTGAATGCGATGTGGCCTATACAATGACTTGTGGGGCTAGCCGATGTACAAGCCAGTATTCTTATCCTTCCAGGCGAATTCTGGTTCCAACCTTTCTGTTCTCAGAGGGTAGAAGGTTTGGCTTGACCGCAGTCGAGCCGGGTTCGAACCCGGTATCGCGCGAGTGGTAAGCACGCCACTTGCCACTACACCACCCCCGCCTTGCTTCGCTTTATATCATTGAAAAATGGTCTGAAATAACAATGAATAAGAACAAAGGGTGCACATTAGTCCGGCAAGCAGAGAGGTCGTCCGAGCTCCTCGCTTTTTGAACCTGACTATCCTCAGTTGTTCCTGCGCTTGCGACAGACAGTCGCGATCTCTGCAAACGATAGGGCGTGTGACACGGCGCGGATGGGTCTAGCCGAGGTGAGTTAAGCGCGCCGCGTTCTCCACTATTTGAAATGGGTAAGTGAAAGCAGCCGGTGGAGAATGATTCGATACAGTCTCATCGCTCACCGAAGAAAACGGACTCACATCGCGCCAAACCATCCCTCTTGACACGCCCTATCATCCGCGGAGACAAGACTGTACAGGGCCCAGTCTTGATCATTTACCGGACTTATGGTTAATGGACCATCACCCAACGATTAGGCTCGGTTAGGACTAGTTTCCCTTGGCTTACGATCAGCTTCGCCTTGTCGAAGCCCCTGAAATCATGCGCATTGATTCAGGGTCTCATTAGTTTCAAAAGATGCTAGTGTTCCTACCCTATTTCAGTGGAAATCAACCACGAGGAGAAGTGGAAATGTCGATTCGCTATTCCGATGCATTAAGGAAGTTGGTTGTGCAGGTACTTGGCGCCCAGAACCTTCTACCATGGGAAAAGGATGGGCAATGCAACCCATATGCGACGGTATTTTATCCAGTTTTTCTCTCTACACCTTGTGCTGTTATTCCAGGATAAGGATGGAACGCATTGCGCGATATCCAAATGGGCGGAGACAGAGGATTGATCTTGCTGGAAGGTTGAGAGGAAGAATCCAATGAGGCGATTCTGTGTCCCCGCCTATGTGATCATCGCGGAATGTGCTCAAATCATAAACGCTCACTAAAACGGTACTGTTCCTTCAGGCAAAAGTGATATCTATCGAGAATAACAAGGAAGTTTCGAAACGTAAGACCGCCGTCGTCAAGAATACCTTGAACCCAAGGTTTGACAACCAGTAAGTGCTGCGCCAATCAGTAGCCCGTAATCGATTACTAGTCGATAGCTATTGATCGCTTTCTAGTTTCGAATTCGACATGGAAGCCCAGGATATACATAACTATAAACTCCAAATAACAGTCAAGGATGATACCAACTACGGGGCATTTACTCCTAAACCGGTACTTGGCCAGGTGGGTTTATGTCACTCTTTGGACGCACATCCCACGCTGATTGTATGGGTGGAGTTACTTGGTTGGCATTCCTTATACTTGCCACCAAGTAATTTCGTCCATGGAATCAGCGCGGAATAAGCCTCTAATCCGAAAAACAAATGATTTAGTTGAGTTTTTCTTTACTTGCCATAAATATTGTGAACTGACTTAGATCGATATCCGGTTAGCTACGCTGCCGTCCTGCCAACTCCTTCAGCAATGGGTCCGACTCGAAGCGGAGCGAACCTGAGGAATGTATTGATTTGATTTATTGATTCTACGTGTACAGTATTGCTTGTCACTCGATTGTTGTTTGTTAGCAACTTTAGATATTTCATCAGAGTCGCTCCGTTGCAGAGCCATCTATTCCCCTTTCGTTATGGAATGTGCGTAGACATTATGTGGGCCGATGACCGACGATTTAACGGATATTTCCACTTTATGTGCCTTCTTCTCCTCCACAATGGAAGCGCTATCCGCTTCCAAGCTTATTAAAGGCTGATAGACTTTTGGGAGAGGCTTTTTACTGCTGCAGCTGGGAGAGGCCATGTGACGGTACCACTGATTAGACATTCCACTTTCCTAAAGAGCTAGGTGGCCGATTTGCGCGATCTCGTCCTCGCGGCCGACAGAGGAACAGAATACTCTTTCGAGCCCGATGAGCCTCTCCCTCCCTCAGCTAGCAGTCGCCACTCAGCCTTTTCTTTTCAAAAAGCCCATCACAGCCATGTTTACGCGTGATTTCCATGCCTTTGAGATATACTCGATAGTGTTTTTAATTTTTATTGCATCTCCTCTCTGCTGCCTCTCTTATTTGGATCTGATTTAGTGTTTTGTGAAAATGTTTTTCTGAATAATCAGAAAGATCGCCCTCCATGGGTTGAGCCAACACTCGCTCCTTTGTTGCAGCGACTGTGATCGGCTGTTAACGGTCTTGATCTATTATAGATAAAAATTTTGAACTAAAACTTTGCAATTCGTGTTCTTAACTTTTTTAGAACCGAATAACACATCTTGAGGACGTCCTTCTGATGAAGAATGGCCAGCTGTACAAATGTAAAGCATCGTTCAGACTTCGCAACAGCGTCGATCGGCGCATGCTGTCGTCCAAGTCGACGCATTCGAGAGTATGCGCGATCAAGCGTGCGTTGCGATGTCTAAACCTAAAACACTGCTTGGGCTGCGTTTATACTTTGCGGCAGCGTAGCGTAGCGCTTCCAGCGTACGCCAGCGGCAGTGCCGGGGAGAGGATGGATATCGATCTAGCGTTCCCAGCGTCACCAGCGTTTTGCTGGCGTTTGCAGCGGCAGGGGAGTAGAGACTATGTGGCCGTAAGACGCGCGCAATCGATGTGTATTGTAGAGACTGAGGGCGAGTGAGAGACGCGCAATCGATGTGTTTTGTACCCTCCAGCTCTCCCATAGTCTCTACTCCCCTGCCGCTGCAAACGCTAGCAAAACGCTGGTGAAACGCTGTGACGCTAGCGGCACAGCTAGCATTACGCTGGTGACGCTGGAAGCTGGGATCGATATCCAACCTTACCGCGGCCTGCGCTGGCGTAGACTGGAAGCCTACTTGCGCAAAGTATAAACGCAGCCTTAGCACTTTGAGAACGCGTGGAAATGGGGTTGAAGGGTAGTGACATCCGGATAATGTTGGGGATCTACTCGCACTATGCTTGAGGTGCAGCACTTGGCGTTGACAGCAAAAGCTCGCCGCAAACATGCTGTAGGTACGCACCAACCAAAAGTGGGAGCACAGACAAGAGGCGCGCTAGTTAGAGCTCTACCTTGACGAAGTCGAACGAAGAGAAAGTAGTGGCGCAGAGTGAGTGAACGGTGATGAGCGTACTATGCCGTGTGAGTGACGGCGGGTGAGCGCGTGAGTGGACCGGATTTAGGGTGTGTGAGTGGGGGTGGTTGAAGGCGTCTTGAGATGCGTTTCGGTGTTTAGGGAGGCGCGGTTGAAAGATTGTGTTCGAGGGCTAGGGTAGGGGCGCATAGGCGGAGGAGTAAGATTGAGGGATGTTATTGTGTATGGGGAGGGGGGACTGTAACTGGGTACCGCGAGGTGGATGCGGGTTGAAGCATTCTGTTGCCGTGGTGGAGAAATGTAGGAGTGTGCACTGCAAATGCAGAGAGAGCCAGAGACCGACGGATGAGGAGCAACACGTACTATTGAGCGAGACCGACGCAAATGTAGGCCGGCATTGGCCGCCTGGGCCATGAAATGCCTAAGTTTTCTTAATGCTCATTTTGCAATTATTGGATGCAGTGCAAACCTGTTCAAGTATCGCCGTACGCGGACATTGTGACGCTTTGCGAACAAAGGGTTGCAGGGGGGACGGGGGGGGGGGAAGCTATCTCTGGAGACGACTAGAATTTAATTGACTGGGATGGCAGGATTCCGTGACTTTGAACAGGCGCTGCGTGGCGCATTTTTCCAAGGAGGGTATCCTTATAGAGCCCTATTGAGCACCAGCATACCGACCCGGATGCGCACTCGCCCGCCCGCCTACCATTGGACGTAAAGCATCACAGCCGGGCACGAGACGTGCCCGGTTGTGGACCCCCCGTGCCTAGTGTAAATGCAGTCGTAATGTGAAGGCGAACGTAGAAGGTTATTGCTGCTTTTACGCACGCACATAAACAGGTTCAGTCGGTAGACTCGTCCAATCAGTAGCGCGTCCGCAAGCCCGTTTCGCATCTTTCCACTCGCCGCTGTGGAAGGAATATAGCCCTATTCGTGTTTCTCCATCATTCGCCCATTTTTCACTTATTTTCCATTTACTGTGTAGATTGCTTTTTTCAAGTGGTACTGAACATTATCGTGGCCAATCTGTCCTTTAAGAAATTATAGCATTAGTTTATCGCGAAGTGCTTCAAAAATTCATTCACGGCTGATGGCTGTCGGTTGGCCTTATGTCAACACATTCTGTCCTACATCAAGAAACGCACTCGAATGTCTTCTCGGTAAAGCTGGCGGAGAGAGAGAAAAGAAAAGGAAAGAAAGAAGAAAGAAAGAGAAGAGAGAAGACTCTGGCGTTTAAATCACGATAAGGGGAAAGTCATAATAGCAGAAATTCCCATAATAGACCGACGGTACAGGGAAGAAAGGATGATGACGTCGATTGCGGTATGGTCCAACTCAATATTTCCTTTACTGAATCTTCCGAAACGAGACCAGTTTTTGACCGACTTTTTTGCATTAGCAGAATTGGCTGAAATTGATTTACTGGGGTATTTTGACCTCCTGAATACGAATGCCAAATACCCTAAATGGCACACCCGCACAAAACTTGCTCTCAAGTGTAGTCTGGTCTCCTGTACACTAATATCACATTTGCTTGGCACCGAACTCCTAGCGGCCGCGCTAAACAGTGTTGGCGCCAAAATATCCAAATCCGGAGCTGTGGCGCGGCTGCCTAGGCGAGTTCGGGCTGAGTGAATGTGATATTCGTACTCAGGGGTCAAACTATCCTAGGGAACAACATTTGACGGAATCCGTACACGGATATAAAAGGCGGTCCCTCGGTCAAAACTGCTCAATTCTGGAGTGTTTGGAGGGTGTAAAGGGTAAATAGTGCCGGTCCCATATGACGGTAAATAGTGCGGTCCAACAAATACGAACCTTCGAGAGTCCAGATTCTCCACGCTGTTGTACGTATCTCTATACTACATAAATCCACTGAAATCAACCGTGAAAATCGGGGCCCTCTTCTGGATGTTTGCGGTGGATTTTGGGCCTTTTGCTCCGAGAATAACTCACTCGGTGATTCCATTCCCATTTCAATCCTAACAGTTCACACCTATGCCATGCAGAGAATTGTCTCAGAATCAGACAACTGAGATAGACAACGGCTACTCTGGACCCTCCGGGAAACAATCTGTCAATCAAGCACCAAGCTATGTTGTGCGTACTTGTCGCCACATGCTGATTATTTTGACATGGTACTCATCAAACATCGTCGAATAACTAACTACTCCCAAGAGGGAGGAACGACGATGGCAGCCAATGAATTTTACGATTAGCCTTCAGTGTCTCACGAACGATGATTCTATTGCCATTATGGGCTTACGCTGATATTAAGAGCAAAATAAGGAGTTCTAATACAAAATATGTCGATTGAAGTGAAGTGACCTTTCATCTATGAATTTCGACATTTTTACGGACTTTTTCGGAAGCCTCGGACTGATGGTAAGGAGGAGAAGCGACACACCGAACATATCTCCAATCCAGCCTTGGCGTGATTTCTATGCATTTGGCTACTCGACCTCACCATCTCCCGGCCTTAATCATTCAGCACTCACACGTTGACCATGGTTCAGCCTACTGCCAGATATGGGCAGTGAGTCGCGAGGCTGATTGAACCAGGGTTACGGGGCAGATGTCAACCAGACGATCTCTCGCTGCGAGGGTCCAGGGCTAATTTCACGGGGCATCTACCAGTCCAGCAGTTGAAGGGGAAGGTAAAGGAGGAGGGATCAGAGAAGGAAGGAAGGAAGGAGTTGACATGTGCCTGAGACGTGTCAGCAAGCACAAAATATCCATCAATTTACGCCGACGCGCACAGGAATCTGGGTCAGTGTGAATGTACTTTATTCAGGCAGTGCGCATAAAACGGGCTTAAAACGGGGTAAAAGTTGGGCAACTGAACCGAATTACGACATGCCCAATTATTGCTGTTCACGGGGCCGGCTCATTTAATGTCACTCGCAGTTTTCGGGGCTATTGTAACCCGCTTCCTTACAAATTTGTGCTAGACCGGAGGCTCGACGAGTTTTGAAGTTCTTTCGTTCTGATGACTGCTGTTCAACGCCGCAGTTCGCGGTCCGAAGGTTATCACAAGATTGCTATGGGAGAAGTAGCTCAACAACGTTGTGATAATTTTGACCTGGACTCGAACCCTGTCCCATGCTTTCCGAGCGAGTTCGCTGTCCGTCAGGGCCCGTAAGGCAGGATTCTGTGTAAAGCCCAAGAGAGCACTGAACACAACCGGTGCCCGTAAGGAAAGAACAAAACAGTAAACTGTACGAACTGTACATTATCTTGAACCCGTCACCGGCTGTACATATGCACCATCTGCGATATGAAATTCATTATAATCCATGATGAAAGCCGGACTCATGGCGTATTCCAAGAATAATTTGCACAGCACCTGGCTTTTTATTGTTTCTCCTTGCAGATATATAACTTACATACTTTTAGGTATTCCAATAAAATTGTTCGTCTGTTTCGTGTGTCGTTGGGAGAACATATAACTAGAAAATAAAAGGGAATTTAATGGAAATGTTTCCATTCACTAGAGAGATCCCAATGAAAACTGGGAAAAACCCGAGTCATACACAGCATAATGACTGCCAATACACTAAAAACCACTTAGATTGACGTATGCAGATAAAAAGAAAGGAAAGGGCATTGGGGAGAGCCTAATGAGGTTTACTGATGGAACATTAAAGTCATGCACCCAATTTGCTTTTTCTCCAAATGTAAATATTCTCCAGAAAAATCTTCGAGCTCTTTCAGCGAGCTACTTACCTTCCTACATTTCGTTCTGATGAAAATCAATTTCTCCAAGTAAGGAAAATACGATAAGCAGTAATAAGTAGGGATAAGCAGTAACAAAAGCCAGCCTTAGTCAGCCAAATCAGATTATTTAATGCTTTTTCTCTTTTGCAGCGTTACCCGCCCCTTGCTCAATACTTGTGCCGTCTATAATTCCTGCTGTGACGTACCATCCTCTACCTTCTATTTTCCTTTCCCAATACCGTCAAGCTTACCATCTGAGAGCCAGGTTTTCTGGAGCCGAAGACATAGGCTGCTTGACTTCAGCGCTTTGACTACTGCGACCCTCACATACGAATTGGAAATGGATTTAGCTACTGCCACACTTACATTCGGACAGTCAAGATTTCCAGCCACTCAAGACTTCTCAGCTGCGCAAGAACAAGAGTCGCATTCACCTTTCTATGGCTCATTTTCGAAATTTGAGCTGGTTTTCCACAAAATTTTACGCTTGAACAGATTGGGCGAGTGATTTTACCCTTACTTGGGGGCATACACTGGTGCGCAGTTTGCCGTTGAATTCTCCGCGATGGGTCGCAAGCCGTCGAGGCCAACGGAGCCCCTCTATCTCTCCAGCGTCGCGACATGGAATGAGACCTCAGCTTTCGAAGAGAAAACACATTCTGCGCCTCCGGAAGAGTCACTGTTTTGACCGCATCTTATTCGAAAAGCCCATCCATAATTGAGATTGACCAATGCCGAAAGCATCACCCTCTATCCTCTCGGTTGTGCTCAAGGATGAAACTCTCCTAAATAGGCTTTCACCAAATATGAGGTGTAACGTAGTTCTAATGCCATGGCGCTGGGTTCTTTTGCGTTGAAAGACGACATTTTTATCACAAAACAATCTGTCCTAAGTAACCTACCAAAAACCTACTCAATTTTACTGTAAAAAAATTCCGGTGAGAATATCTGACACAAACATCCCAGAACTTTGGCAAGAAAGGTAAACAGCGCCAATAAATTCCAACTTTTGTTAGAAACGCCGACAGTATTACTTCTCCGTCAAGCTATCCTTATCCGGGTCTTTTCAGCCTTGGAAGGGTATTTCGTTTTTCGTTAGTTCCTTTGGCTAGTTCATTTCCAAGCGTATTACGGTGAGACCTGTAAACGCTTCTGTAACTGCGAAATGGTATAATCACAGATCTTCTCTATGGGACCTGTACAGGTTTCGCTGACCACCCATTGGTGCCCCTCCCTCCCGGACAGCGCCTCTTATCCTTACATTCATTTTACTGCAAAGAAAGTAAAGGTTTGGTTTGCTCTCGAAAGGGTAGACGGAAGATATCGCGACTGGGCAGTACGGCGACGGAGGGGACATATTGCACTTTCGCTTCTTATCACATACGTGCCCTGCCGACACATCTGGCGCTATTTCATGATCTTACAAGAGCTGACAGGTTTTACCATGGTTGGTCGACAAGCTTGTTCCAGCTTCACAAGAGTTCACAGGTTTCATTAAGGGCTTGTGAAGCAGTGAAAGTGCAAAATGTCCCCCCTCCGTCGTCGAACTGCACCTATCGCGACGTACTGGTAGGTGCTTTTGCCCCCGGCAAGTCGACTTACATTTTGAATGACGTCATTTTTTATGCCGAAAAGACTTCTGTTCTGCGAATTCCAGCTGTGCTATTGTGAAGAATGTCGGTTTTACATGTGTTTTCGCTTGGCTTGGCACTTCACGCGGTGCACTTCCGAGACATGACGTTGATCCCACATAAGCCCATTGAGCTGTGTTCACAGGCAACGGACGACTTAGATGGATTTTAGCGGCAATGGCTTGATTCATGTCATATCCATTTGCTCATCCTTTTCTGCTCTTTTTCAGCTTTATTAATACAGAATAGATTGTTTTCTGGTGTACATTTATTCGCCTAACTATTTATTTACTGATGCAGTTTGTGGCGAAAATGGCACCGCTATTGCCCCGCGCGAGTCTGGTAGTTCTCCAGCTCTGCTCAAACGTGATGTCGCTGCTTGTCGATCGTTCGCGCTCAGTTCAAAATTGCGCCGCAGGCAACGTCAGTTTCCTGACAGAAATGTACAAGAGGAGGAGAGACTGAAATCAGACTTTATTTCTTTCGAACTCTCGTCCCAAGTGACCATCTATGTAGTCTGAGTTCGAGTTCTTCTGGGCAACACATCATGGAAACAGACGGGTCCTATCAAAAGCAGCCAAACCTTCCAGCCCTTCAAGACCAGCTGATTGACACCAGAATTCTCGGAAGTGTAAGAATACTGGCTTTGTCTTCTCCTAATCACTGGAGAGCCTCAGAAGAAGTACAAACAACAGTAGTTCGTCCGATTGAGAGGCGAAACGAACCACCCACTCTATACTTTTTTTTCATAATTTGTATAACTTAGTACCTTCTCACTTTAGTGTATTGGCTAATTGCCCCTAGCGGACCCTGCGAGGACGCGGGATTATTTCTAAGGAGAAGAAGAAGACTGGCTTCCCCCGTAATTCCATTTTTGCATAGGTCGCATGGCACCTTCATCCTGAACGTAACCCCATTGCTCGGCGCATTACAAAAGGAACTGTATAACGCCTAGCGTTTTTTTCCTCTCATTTATTGGTACAACTTAGCGCAGAGGTAGTAGTGTTAGGACTGTCGCTGACCATGCGCACGGTCCAAAGTCCAAATCTCAGATGGCCCGTTGTCTGGGCCAGTCGAACCTTCCATCCCGTCGAGGCCGGCTAATTGGCACCGGAATCGTCTGGGAGGAAAAAAGTGGAACAGTGGAATACTTGGCGCATTGTGAAGGCTAGCTCCAGGCATGTCACCCTTAATGATGCAGTTTAATCACTGCATGCACCCAATGTACAGGGGGGGGGGCAATAAAAAAGGACACTTTTCTTCCTTGACTTTCAAGGCGCTATAAGTTACACTTTATTGAATTCTGATTGGACATTTCCACCACCATATTCAAGAGCATATTGTATACTATCATGATACTCCGCCAGCCTTCTGGACGAGCGCCATCGAGAGATTCTGCCACGCGACCGTGATTCGGTGCCTGAGTTCAGCGAGATCGTTGATTTCTCCGCCACTGTAGACCACCCTGTTGAGCTCCGCCCGAACCGGGTAATTGAGGGGTTTAGGTCAGGTGACACACTTAGATATTCCGTCTTCTTCAGGTACTCAACGCCCTTCCATTCCAAGTAGGCGAGAGTTTTTCCAACGCCCTTCGATTCCC
>MU915582.1:3459-16659 GCA_036418165.1 Cooperia oncophora
GATATTGTGAGAAGTAGCATTTAAGGTAATACTCTTCCTACTACTCAGGTCCACTCACCTGTCTCCACTCCATCTTCCTTTTGCAATATGGACAACCGTTGCCGGCCGTACCGTCAACAGTGACCCGCAAACTACTCCCTCGACCTCCTTTCCTCCACCGCTCAGGCTCGAGCACGAGAGCTGCCGAGGTCAATATAAAGAAGCTGTATAAGGAAAATTCCATCAGGTATTGGACACTCTTTCACGACGAGATTGCTTTGAAGCGGGAGCCTTCAAGGTGATTTCTGGATGTCCATGTTAGCGCAGCCTGAGGAAGCTATAGCTTGTGAAAATACTTGACGAAGAAGCTGCTCCCACAGTCAACCCCTAAAAGAGCACCTGCGAGATATGAGAGGATTCGTCGATTAGTGGGAGGCATTGTCAGCACCGTCTGCCTTCAGCGTAATAATGCAGCCTACCTCGTCCAAAGAAGGTCTAGCCTAATCTCATGCAATAGTTGCTGGATGGCTCTCCCTTTGCTCTGGTGAAGCCTAGGCATTGTTCTTTCAGTTGATGGTTGCCTTCCGTCCACACGCGTACATGAACGAGAAAAACATCATGACCTGTACCCAGGTCAAAGTCGAGATGACGTCCAACTATGCGTCGTCGCAAGAATCCTGCAATAACAGTGCTATGGAATTTTGATCATGTATGTCTCTGATTAAAACGACAGCCTAGTTCCGAAAAATGCGACAGGACACCTTCGCCAACCTGATATGAGGTTTTACTGGATTAGTCAAACCAATAAAATTCGGTCTTCAGTCAACGATTTTGCCAAGTTAGCAGCACAGTCTAGTTGTAAGTAAGGTTTACATTTTTTTTTCTGGTAGAATCACTCCGAATCTCCTCTTCCACCAGAAGTTAAAAGGAATTTACATTCCTCCGATTTCCCCGTGGTTTATAATGGTTTATAATGGAAGGGTCATACTAAAGATATAAAGATATAAAGATGCATAAGAAAAGTCGCATTAGAATCATCGTTGGAGCCAGAAAACTGCTATGTGAACTGACCCAGCGCGGGAAAACATGATAACAGTCTCTGAAGAATCAAATAAAAATATGACTAAAAACAATGAAACAATCTTTCCCATCCTATGTTAGTCTCTTCGTTATCGCACGCAAGACAGAGGCATGTTTCCCATCGGATCATGAACTGGCTAAGGCATTCACAAGGGGTGGTATCAACATTTCCACCTCACTCTCGGAAACTGAAACCTGGTCCGCAATCAGTGCTATCATCCTGATCTAGGCTGCTCACACCGCAGCTGCTATGAAATGAAGAGTCCGTCCTCTACAGAACATCATCAGGCATCGGAACTGGTTTCTTGTCAATGCAATGGACTTGACAACTGGCGTGCGAGTCAATTAAAAACTAGTTTCCCCTGCTTCTAGAGAACCTACTCTACATGAATTAGAGGGAATCCCTTTGAGCTCTCTTACGAAATGATTCTCTGTGAAATATTGGCATTCTTCGGGAGAATAGCAGGCTCTATACACCTTTATCCACCTCTTCGACGGAGTCAAGACTAGCCGCTAGTGTCCCAATGCCCACATGTGGCTCAGTTCTTCGGTTTTTCTGGAGACCACCCTCGTGGCTCTTGGCTGTCCACAGTCCTACAGAACTCATAAGAAAATAAACCTCCATGGGGTCTGACTCAAGCGAATTTGCTCGAAGAAGCTTGGGGAAAGCAGAACGGAATCATTATGGCCTTCCTGCGCTTTGGAAAAAGCAGCTTCAGAAAACACCATCTCAGAGGAATACTCAGCTAGGAACTCACATTCTATTCACCAAGGGAAGAGGTCGTATTCGGATTGTTGCCTAGCTCTCTCAGATGGGCCTCCTCCTATGTGATTTGGAAAGGCACTTGACGAGACATTCCGTAAAATGGCAGGTAATGAGTGGTAAGGGGAGGTAAGAAGGTAGGTTAACATGGACATTTAAGTTGGAGAGGGACGCTCTCGAGCCGGATATGTTGTGAGGCACGAAGCGACAGATGGAGGGATGAGTACATAGACTTACTTGTGCAATGACTTGAGCTCAAACGCCGTATCGTGTTCTTGCACTGGATTCCCATTTTTGAATTTTCACATTTCATACTGAGGTCTATTTAACAAACGACGGTAGGGTTGTGAAAAACTCTGCCCTAGTATTCAATGTGCTGCGGTAAATGAGTCCTATGGATTGCTTTCCATTACCTCCTTCTTCCATGTATTCGAAATTGGGCTCTGTTTAGCTTAGAAGGGGCATTTTGCAGCTCCACTGTCTTCATTTGTCCAGTTCCGGTTAAATTGCGTATTTTGCCCTGAGGCCTGTAAAGCTTTCTGGAGTGTAAATTAAGCTAAGCTCCTGCTGTTGCCTAGCTTTGCAGGAATTCAAAGACATTCATAGCGGTATCGGCAGTAGTAGATGGGAATTAGCAAAAAGACCCCACCAAGCCAAACTGCGCCCGAAGTGCTGCGACGATCTATTGCCGTTGCTCGTTCCCTCATTATTTTTGTGATTTCACTGGTTAGGAGCAGCGGTGGAGTCGAAATAGCAGTACCAGTCAATTGGATTGGATGACATTGTTTTCACACTCATTTACAAGTCTGAAATCAGTCAGTCAGAAAGGAATGGCTTGGTGGGGCTGGGCAGGATTTGATTACGGTACTTAGCTTTCAAGAGGCTACGTGTATTCTATAAACTAGGATATATCTTGAAATGTATCAGTTATAGATGCTCGCATTACTCATGCAATTGCACACACAAAACCAAACCGAACCCAAACCAAACCCTACCCAGACCTGAATGGATCCAGTCTAATCTTCAGATTGTCTAAAACTGTCCAAGAGGCGTTGCATGTCTCTACCGTTACCCTGTGTCACCTGCCCTGCTCCGTTGATCATTAAGTTGCTTGAGCTGGCGTGTGCAGTTCCCCATTACCTCTGCAACACGCTAAGATTTGTTGTGGTCGAAAAACACGATATATGTAAATATACTCTTCGTTCGGATCTTTCATGAATGACGCTGATCAAGAGCCACTGTCGTTCGGGTGTTCTTTTTACATTCTGTTTAATTCCGTCAAGATGAATGTAATCCACATAACACCCTCGAATACTAGTACATGTCCAGTCCAGGGCAATTCGACTTTGTGGGGGCATTTTGCTAGTTACCATCAGTTTGCTGCTGCCTCTTGTGAAAACTTGTGGATTCTTGTAAAATATGCATTTGCACGAGATTTGTTTACACTTGACACGTGTCTACAAATCTGCTCAAGGTGAGACGCATAGAACAGAAGTAGTAAGAGGAAATGGCGCACACTCTCTTCCGAAAGCTGAAGTAGGCCTCCGAGCCACCAGTTCTTCGGAAAGTCAGCGAATACGAATCGTTTGATTCGATCGTCAGAAGGTGTGGAACTCCTGATTGCTCCCATCACCATAACCAGTGTGACCGACAGCATCCAGGCATTAGTATCACTTCAAAGAACCCGAGAAATAATGACACCATCTTCCTGACACGATAGTGGAACGTCACTGGACACGGTGTGGGAGAGGATAGTAAGGCCGTCGCTATTGGTTTCATGCTGATGATGACCTCGGGATCACTCTATCTTTTTTCGAACGATCTATTGCGATTTCTTCGCGATCTTGGATTGAAATTAAATCCCACAGTATCCCCTTCTCTGTCATGTGTGCAATCAATGTGGAAGTCAAGGGAAACCGTACCACGTGCGTATTCCTTTAGAGGAGACTCAAAGCCTCCAGAGGTCACGATTATACTTGATCAGTTTAGCTCACAATCTTCCTGTGGCAGTTTTACGTTGAACTTTATCAGCCCCAAGAATACGGACTCAGTGTAAAGCCTATCGCAAGGAGCAAAGCTGAAAGGCTACGCGGGACACAACAGACTCTGTGTCCCTGAGTGCAAGGAAATCTAAAGACACCCCCGGCTACGTGACAAGAGAATCGTAATTCGCTGCACTGATGAGCTTCGCATGCAGCGTTGTGCCCGAACGATGGTTCCAGATCGTGGTTAGCGAGCAGGCAATGTAGAACCGAAAATAGTCATGTCCACAGTTTTGTGGTCCACTTGAATTCCGGTGCTTCAATTGGCAGGCTAACACGAATCAAAACGCACCACCAATCTCCATGTGCTGCACAGCGACAAATACGACTTTCTTCATTCCGATGGTCCCATACTACCCAATTAACGCCTTATGAGCGCAGTTAGACAAGTTGAACCATGGCTTAAAATTCACGTTGCTACATGTGAGGACCTATTTAATTACAGTTTTGAGAGAGTACTAGGACAAGTTGAACTTGCTCGGTTTATCCGTTTTTATTGAAATGTCAAAGCAAGATGGTGCTGCGAAAGAAGAGTCACACCACTTCTGCTGAATTCCTATTATTCTGCTGAATTCCTGCTACTCTGCTGTATTATCCAATTTGTGTTATTTTGCACTCTTTGAAGACGGTTACCTTGCAATGGGATTCCCAGATCGGCCGTAGTCTGATAAGGATGGGAGTTGCACGGAACTACACTCGAAATCTCTGAGATGTGATTACGAGTGACCTATCCTATGCCATGTCAACATGACACGCCTACGCCGTCTAAGGGATGGGGACTGTACACTGATGCAAGCGATAGGGTGCGTGACAGGAGCATGGCATGAAGCACAGTCAGTCAGATTTCCAATCAGGTATATCGGGCTCAGGATGAAGAACATAGGTATTGGACGCAGTATTTCTGAACGCGGGTTCACTTGCTTTTGGATTAGAGTATGTTTCATGGATTTTCGAGAGCTCATGCTCATAAGACTCAGAAAATTCACATTCGAATCAAGGTCAGATATCCGAAATTTGTCGATGCAAATAGGTGGGAACGACCAAGCTTCAGGATCTCATGTTGTCATTTTTGAAACGTCTATTCCCAAGTTATCATTATGAATGCAAGTAAGCTCGTGGGGAAAGGGGTTGGAATCTTTCACCCAGTTGATTATCATCGGGTGCACTGTGTAAATACACTCCTTATCCCTCAGACCGAGTAGGCGTGGCATTTGAACGTGGCTTAGGAGGGGTCACTCGTCCGAAATTTCTATTTTAGACAACTGTCATCTTGTTCAATGTTGGGCAGAGACACGACCACAACTGTGTCAAAATGAAAATATCTCTCCAGAAGCACAGCCACTCTCACGTTCAGTTGAAGTAAGCAGCCACGCCTACCTCATCTCAGAGATTTCGAGTGCAGCTATGGAGAAATTTCTTGCGGTGAACTCTGCAATCGCCTCATGGCATTCCTTTAAACTGAATTGATCAAATCCAATTCCCGATTCTGAACTTTCTAGCGGATTCAGCCCTTGACGCATTCGGAAGTGGTTCATGTGAAGACACCTCCCATAACCATTACAACGTTGCTCAACCATTCCGTACAGCAGTCTGGGACTGTATAGGGTGCCCCACAGGTGTTCTTTGTGGAGAATCAGTCAACTCGTGGAGAACTTTAGTCGAACATCAGTATTTTCTACGCTTTCGGGAAGAGCTCATTGTAAAGTCTGGACAACGGGTTGATTCGCGCGAATCGGTTGCATTGAAAGAGCGCAGCCGGTTCGAAGCGAACGCAGTCTCCCTGAACGAGTTTTGTCTTCCACCTGGAGGTCACTCTAGCGAAAGCGATCGGGCCATTTCGATACCGTATTATGGGAGATAGCATCATGACCTAACCCTCAGCAGATGTCGCGTCAGGCTTTGATCACATGTGGCCCAGTAGAGAGCTGTATAGCAAAGCGCAGCGAATATTTGTTTTTCGTCCTTCATTTTCCATATGAAAACCGCGGCTGTGTTGTTTATTTGCCATTCTGTATTCTGCAAGGACCGCAGGATTGTATTTCAAAATCACAATAGCAAAATCTGGCAGTGGATTTGAGGAACAGTCATGAACTCTTTGGACGCCCTGATATATTGTTCCCTGAACCGGCAAAAGCCTGTTCTCTCTGGGGTTCTGAGTAATCGTGAGGAAAACACCCATGAATTTTACATAATGAAAATCAAGCTAGATCGGTCCACCACCGTAAGAACGAACACGCTGCTGACTGACTGTTGCATTTTTGCTGGCTTTTGTTGGACAGTTTTTTGGTTATTCATTTGCTTAGACTCCTTGAGCGCTGGTATGATATTCTCCCAGCTATCAATCGATAATCGATGTCATTAAGTACCTATGGAGCAGATGGTCTGAGGGTGAGGTCGCGAATTTGCTCCTCAAAACGACCAGACACTTTCACAACCCAGACAAAGGTTTGCTTTCTTCAAACGCATCGTTTTTATATGTTTACGATGGCACGACCCTTTAGACTAGTTTTTTGGTTGTTTGCCGGGTCCAGCGTCGTCGAATTGTGTTACCAGAAGCGAGCAGCCGACTTCAAGGGGACAACTTCCCATACATTTAGAATAAACACAGCTTCTTCAAGAAAGAAGCAACTGTTTAAATCATCCATGGTATGGGACAAAGCATTACCAAACCATTTCAAGCCATTTATCTGAACCAGAAAATTTGCTAAAATGGGGCAGTTGGGATGCAGGATGGTCTATAATCAGTCTCCTCTTGTCCGCTCATCGCACGGAACTAACAATCCCTTTTTCCGAGCTTCTTCGAAATCCTCTTCAAGGCCGAGCTCGCATTCATTTGATGATCCTACGCCCTCTCAGATATCGTAGCCTCGCCTTCAAGGATGAAGGATGTACTAATTTCGCAGCTCAAAAATACGAGAGGATGGCGCCACTCGCTTGTGAAGAAGTTGCCGCCCCGCCCACCTGGCTGCCACAACAGTCATTTCCAATAATTCCTGATATTGCAGTTGTTCTGCTACTATATCACCACTCCCTTCTGCTACTGACTCTCTCCACTTCGAATGGTGAGAATGAGGTGATAAGGGAAAACAACTGGTACCAGCAGGACGGAACTTGTGTGATCACACCTTCTCGCCTTGCGCCCGTACAACTTTACGTACGCATTTATAACATTACAACAACTGCACCCTCAGGCAATTACTGGAAATGAACGTTCTGGCAACCAGGTGGGCAGGGCTGCATCTTCTTCATAAGCGGATGGCCCCATCCTCTCCAATTTTTGAAATTTTTGAAAAGCGAAATTAGTACATCCCACATCCTTGTAAACAAGGCTACGATATCCTAAGGAGTGGCGTGGGTCCGAAAGAACGCGGGATCTGTCGTTGAGCAACGTCGAGTGCACTAGCTATTTGTTTTCAAAAAGTTGTGTCCTTCTACAGAAACCGGTTTCTTTAGCGCCATGAAAAAAACGTATCTTCATGAAGGGCATTCCGTGGAGGTGTTTTAGAAGCTATTTAGTCCTTGATTTGTTGGAACCTTCTATTGATCTGGAGTGATTTGACTTTTTTTTCTTCTAAGAACGCGAAGCTTTGATTTCCAGCCATAAGTTTGAACTACAACTGTGGCACTGTTCGCGTACTACAACTACAAAATCACCATTTCTCTGTCTATTTGTCTGCAAGGGGATTGGTTACCTGATCACAATGGTGACGCAAACGTTTCCAGAGCTGATGCCACCTGAGGAATTTCCGCATCACTAGGCCTCCTCTGGAAAAGAATCTTTTCATCAAAGCACAGTGAAATTTCTTTTGAGGCTAATTGAAGTTGAAAGTATGTAATGTACTGTATGGAATTCAGTTTGAATTACTTTCTCTGTACTCCTGACTGCCCTACATATACAGGGGGGGGGGGGCAAAAAAAAGTCACTTCGACCGAGTCACATATCAGCAAAGTTTTCGCAGCCCAGACAGAGGACGTGGATACGAGTACCAGGGCGGAAGATGTTCCTCGATAAGCAGGAGCTGGCTCTCGCCCATCACCTTCATGTACACCAAAATATGAAGTCATCTCCAGTCGCAGCCTGACTGGAGAAGACCTTTGGAATTCATGTCACCTCCAAACAGCTGCGAAACTTCTAGTATGGAGTCACCCATGGATAGCTACCTGGAGACCAGTACTCTCGATCTGGAAGACCTCCAACATCGAGCAGCTCCGACAACGTCGCCACGGTCTAGGACATCATCTTCACCGCAGTCGCCAAGGCGCGGGTGATGGTATGGACCTGAGTACCTGGAATGGAAAGACCGATATTTTCTTCGTGAACCCCGGACTGAAGGTGAGCGCTGGCGGTTACATCGAGCAACTCGAGAAGAATATCCTCCCCACATGTCGTCACCCGTACCTTCTTGGAAACTTTGTACTGCTACAGGATTGGGCGACACCACGTGGATTCGAAGGGCGTTGGAAACTCGTCCACTTGGAATGGAAGGGCGTTGAGTACCTGAAGAAGATGGAATATCTAAGTAGGTCACCTGACCTAAACTCCCTCAATTACCCGGTTCGGGCGGAGCTCAACAGGGTGGTCTACAGTGGCGGAGAAATCAACTATTAGGTTGTCCGGAAAGTTCTCAGCGTTTTGGGTGTTTCACTTTAAACGATCGTAACTTTTTTAATACTCATCGGATTTAATCGAAATAGGCACCATTCGAATCAGCACACTTTTGCCAATGTGACAGCAGTCGAGAAATCCCATCAAAGAAAAAACTGGGTGGTCGAGAATCCGAAATCGAAGGCTTTTTTGCCTGGTCCTGATTGATGAAGTATTTTCCAGCAAGGAAGTTCTGAAAATGTTTGAAAAGGTGATAGTCGGTTGGCGAAAGGTCTGGAGAATATGGTGGGTGAGGTAGAACTTCAACCCCCAATTCGTTCAATTTATGGATAGTGATTTGTGAAACGTGTGGGCGGGCGTTGTCATGCAAAAGAATCGGACCCTTTCTTTTGATAAGTGTTGGCTGCAGCTGACAAAATTTTCGGTACATTTCGTCGATTCCTTCACAGTAGGGTTCTGCTGTGATGGTTTGGCCTGGTGATAAAAAGTTATAGTGGATCACACCAGCCGATGACCACCAAGCCGTGACCAGAATCTTTTTTTCGTGAGGGTTCGGCTTTGAAAATTACCTCGGTGGTTCGTCGAAATCCAACCACTGTCCGGAACGTCTCCTGTTATCATACATGACCCATTTTTCATCACAGGTGACAATTCGGCCCAAAAACAGGTCGTTTCTGCTGCGCAAAAGCAATGCAGAAGGAACCTCGAGACGTGCCGATTCCTGCCGGTCACTCCGATTGTGGGGCACCCAATTGTCGAGTTTTTTCACCTTCCCAATGCGTTCCAGACCATCTGCAACAGTGGATTTGCCAAGGCCTAGCTCTTCTGCTATCTCTCGAACTGTTTGGGATGGGTCAGCCTCCAAAATCCCCCTAAAATCCTCGTCAGATATTGCTTTAGGTCGACCGCTATGAGGTTCATCTTCAAGGCTGAAATCTCCAGAACGAAATTTGTTGAGCCATTGCCGCACAGTGCTTTCTCTAGCACTATTGGGCCCCCACACCTGGTTAATTTGTTGAGCTGTTTCGATTGCGGATTGCCCCAATTTATAGTCGAAGAAAAAAATCGTCCGAAGTGCTCTTTTCACATGCTTGAAAAAATCTTGAAAAAAAGGGGGTTTATCAAGCAATGGTGAAACGGCAATTATACCATCAGATAGCGCAAGAAATTCTCTACAGGATGTGCTACTGAGAAGCAAGGCAGAATGAGTTTTTAATCAGCAGTGAATGTACAAAAAATAGGTGCACAAAACGCTGAGAACTTTCCGGACAACCTAATATATCGCTGAATCAGGTACCCACTCACGGTCGCGTGGCAGAATCTCTCGATGGCGCTCCTCCAGAAGGCTGTGGCGGAGTATCATGATAGTATTTAATATGCTCTTTAATATGGTGGTAGAAATGTCCGATCAGAATTTATAAAGTGTAACTTATAGCGCCTCGAAAGTCAAGAAAGAAAAGTGACTTTTTTGCCCCCCCCCCTGTATGTTTATAACAGATTTGGTGGAAGAAATTGTGGCTCCTACCCCGCACTTCCAGCAACGTAGAACGTGCAAAGGTAAACGGAGAAGAAAAAGAGTGTCGCATTTGTAGAAAGGGCTCCTAGTGACCACTCAAACAAACTATTCAACCCTATTTTTTCAGTTTAGGAGTGTTGTAGCTGAACACCAGCAAAAGTGTTTTCGAACCTGGAAGGTTGAGTGCCTGTCGTCGACCATTCTCCAATACAGTCGTGATTTCAGATAGTTGCGACACCAATTTTAAGGAGTCTGGTGAATCGGTCAATGAGGTCGTTTAGCAACAAAGTTCTTTTTTTTACTTTTTCCCCTGCCCCTTTTCTACTCACTAAGTGTTTGATATGCACATACTAGCTCATACGAGGCTCCGTTTGGTTGGAAGAGGAGGTAATTCAAAAATATATATCTGGCTTTTCGCATGTATTCGGTTTACTATATGCTCGCATAGTACAGAAAGCCATCAAAGCGTGGTGGGAGAATTGACCACTAGCGACCGATTCACTGTCTTGTCGTCGCTAAACTACCAAAGGAGGATACATTTATTTGAGGCCAAACGATGCACGCCATCGCCATATCGTAGCGATGAAAGGTTGATTGAACCACCCAGCAGGTGCGTCGTCCTACTCCTCACGCCTTGTAAGAACGCTTGACATGAACGCTATAGACTGGAAGATTCTAGCTAATCTTCGGATAAAGTTGTCGAAAAAGTTGTAACTACTAAACTGGTTTGATCTGGACAAGCTCCATAATCACATGAAGGCATCATGCTGGACTTCCTTTGATTAATGCCCTCAGTGCCCGCGACTTCTTCTGTCAAACGGATTTGTAATTCCAACCTTATAGCGCTACTTCAACAGAATTTTTTTCGAAAACTTAAGAATATGCGAGAGCAGCGAGTTAAGAAATCGATCGCTAGGTGTAATAATTAACGCAGTTGCTGGATATGGAGACACTAGGAATGGTTAAGTCAAAGCACTTGGAGTCATACCCATTCAAAAAGTCTCTCAGAGGGGAAGTAGACTATTTCAACTCGTTAAAGTGCCAGAGTCGACACACTGAGTGAATCAGACAGTTTCAAACGCCTTTCAAGGACATCGGCAGTGTGGGTCAGCAAAAAGGTGTCAGGATCAGCTTGAAACCAGGCCGCGCTCAACAAGGAAGTACTAGCACTCAGGGTACAGCATGGGGATGTGCGAAATGGCGGTGAGTACATCCCCCCCTCGAAGAGGGTTCAGATACGACCCCCCCCCCTCCCCCCTCCTGCTCTAACTGACAACCAGATGCATGTTCACCACAAATGGCTTCCTGAAATGGAATCTGGAATTTCGAAAGGCGGACTCTGCTCTAAAATCCAGGCTGTTTCAGCCTCATGCAATATGAGGCTGAACAACAGCCTCGCATTACCTACAATTTTGTCTTAGGATTCAAAATAAAACTCCTCGTTCGATAACCATGTATGACATGCAACTTGTAACAAGGAACACAATCGAAACAGCGACTAATGGTGATCATTGATAAGCTAAATTGGTGAAAAAATAGCCCCAAGGTCAGCGTGTCAGGCCCCAGATGTGCATTCAATGAATGGTGACGGGGAAATCATAAAAACATGAACGACACAACAAAGCGAAACATGAAAAATGCAAAAAAAATGCGGAGCCAAATGAAAAAAGGATAACCAGGCGGCAGTAAATCGTTCTATACTTGGCTATTATCGATCGCAAGGCTGCGACCGCTTTCGCTGCAAAAACGTCATTGGAGCGCGGTAACTCGAAAGTCAGCGTTCTGGGGTCTTTTCAGGAGCTTATATCTCTTTTAGGTGCGGAGCTTTTGAGGAATGGTGAGCAGCATGCAACGGCAAAGTTTCTACTGTTGTGTATTCTACCTAGTTGCAAACTGAACAATCCCCCGTTGGTGAAATATTCCGGATGGGTTTTGGATAGGCTAGGGGTAAATCGCGAGCTGGTTTCCATGCTTCACGCGAGGATTGCTTCGTTCAAACGCAATTTCATCAGGATTTAAAGTCGTCCTGAAACCCCTCTTTTCCCTTCTCGATAAGCTTTTAGTTTCTGAAGACCCACTAAATCAGGAGATATTTTAGATGGGTCACAGACGCGCTACCCTCTGACCCACCCAAAAAATCGACTCCTTCTGTGCCATTGTGAGAATACACCTTTGAAAACTTCAGTGTGCCTTCAAAACACATATTTCCCTTCGAATGAGTGTAAGAGGAGCTCAGCTATCACTGATCTATTTGGTCCGAGTGTGCGCCGTGCATTACGCTCCTATGCAGAGGTGATGGAAAGGTGTAATTCTGATTTCAGATGCTATTTATCCATGTGCTAAGCAGATGTTTGGTTTAGGCGTTTGAAAAGATAATCCGCCACGAATCTATTAGAGACGTATTATTTTGCTCATCTAGCGTAATTACGAGATTTCTGCTACTTGATTAATATTTATTTATTTGATTTTGATATTCTTGCTATATTGCTAATAAATTTTTATTATTTTGTAGTCCTATTTACCTATTTACATCCGGGTCTTCTGCAGCTTTCCGTTCCTTCCATCAAACTTAGCAATGACACTTTTGTACTGTTTGATGCCTAGCGAGCCTACTTTTGCGATACTCCCCATGTCCCCCGCGGCCAAGTACGAACCCATTTTGGGGATTTTGCATGAAAAGAGGGCTGTTAAACGTAGCAGTTCAATCTGTAAAGAATACACTCATAATAACTTTCATTTTGTAGCTTGACGAATGTGTTTTCAACGTTTTCTTGGCATTTTCCCTTCATAGACGGTTTACTTGGCGAATTTTCTTCGCCAAGTGTCGAATTTCTGCGACATCACCTAGGCTTTTCTATCGCGGACCGTGCCTTTAAGAAAGCCACGAAACAAAATTTTGCTCAGTTCGGCTTGGTGAGGGGTGTTTTCGTGGATCCCACGAATTACTCTCGGTTTCCTCTGTGGAAACTGTAAATTTCTGTGAAGCTGTCTAAAAGCAGAAGATCCGCTCACAATTAGCTACAGGCGACATATCCACCAAGTCGAAATGAATGATTTAACGGGAACTAGCAAGCGAACAAGCCACAAACACGTACAAAATGCACCCAGACCAAGTCGAACAGCGCTCAAAATTTATCGTGAAAACAACAAGCGACCAACTCATGAAGGGAACGTTTTCCAGTCACTGAGAAGTAGCCATTGTTTCCCAAATAAT
>MU915584.1:0-10549 GCA_036418165.1 Cooperia oncophora
GCACTGAGCCCCCCCCCCCCTCTGCTTCCTTCCCCTGTGCGTGCTCAGCCCGATCTGAGCATGCGCAAGAGAAGGAAGCAGTGGGACGGTCCGTCTGGAACACTGGGGCGTTTTTTTAAGGTATGATATATTTTATGGCACAGGATTTTGGGGTGACAAGAACTGCTAACCGCTGATAAAGGGAGTTAGAGTGTAAAAGACAACATACTCATAACGCGGTACACAGCATGAGTTCAGCAAATGATATCAAGGGAAAGGTGGAGAATGCGACGCGCGGGTGACAAGAAATGATAACATCACTAGGCCTCATAGAGATTTTTGCAGGTTGCCTGTTCAATCAAATGCTGAGCCTTTACACCACGAAATTATGGGGTTTTAGTAATAGCGACATTGATGACGGGTGACAAGCAATTTTATCAATTGATAAGTAAAGATAAGGGGACATTTTCACGACATCTCTGACCACTACACTGCCAAAAAAGCCTCTCAGTAAGCGAAATTTTCCCACAGCCATCACTCCTGATGCACTAGAAATCACTCCTCTGATAGCACTAGAAAATGTACTCATCCCTACTAGGGGGGGGGGGGGGGGGGGGTATATACTTCGCCTGAAACAGGAAGTTTGGAGAAATCAAAAACTCCAATATTGGAACACACTTTATGCTTTCAGTGAGTATTCAAATTTTTTTTGCTTTTCAACATTGAATCACTGATGAGAACGAATAACGAAGTAGTTTGTAAGATATTCAATGAACGCTGCCTAAATATTGTCATCTGCAGCCATTCATGCAACCTTAGCAGGTGGATTTCATGTTAATGACAAGTTAATCGCCCATCGTTGGTGTTGTGATGTAGGTAATAAACGATTTGTCATCTACTGCAAACACATTTCTGTACTTTCTACAATTTCTAAGTCTACGTATGAACTGGGCCTTATGCGAAACCAGCACGCCTCCGCAACTCTGAGGTTGCAGATTTCGTAGTTTACTCTTCTAATTATGATTCCGACCACTGCGGCGCCAATATGAGCAGTTCATCAAATTAAACTAATTCCATTCCGTTATGATGTGCGCCTGGCGCAGCCAGGCCAGCTCGGCGAAGCCGAGCCAAAAAGAAGGAGGAGAGCTCGGCGTCAGCCGGGCGATCCGACTGGTAAATAAATAATAATGGAAACGAATATTCCTCCATTAGTGCTTACTCTGTCGAGAACTGTCGGTGGTTCTGGGTTTATGTGGCCCTTTCGTGTCTCGATCTCGCGTAGGCATTATTGCTTTAGTTCCCTGAACGTTTCTCGGCAATAGAAACCTGCTGTCCGTAAAGGGAGCGCTCCTGCGCTCATCGCTACGAGATCATCCGAGAATTTGCTGATAGCCCTCATTTTGCTTTGCCTCCATTCATGGAAAGAACTGCCTTCGCTGCTCAAACCCTTCATTTCAAAATCAATGCTGTATTTCCACGGATTTGCCTTTCTCTGTCACCCCCTCAGAGACTGCGCCGAAATCAGACGCTGGCTATAGTCGATTCTTTGAAGTTCTCATTGGTCGCCACAGACTTTACCCGTCTTGGTTGGACGGAAAAGTAACCCAGTAGTGCGAACTTAGTGGTAATTTTCGAAAGACCATTTTCGGTACGTTCACACGACCATAGGATTCGGTTGCTCGAAATCCTTCACGCGAGTCACTATTGATGGCTAGATACTAGAAATTCAGCGCTATTCAACGAGGTTCTTTACAGTTAATCGAATACAAACCAGAAATAAACTTTCTGGGAAAGAAAAGCACTTCAGCATCAGATTCCAAGACCCATCTGTTGTTCCCTCTCCAAAAATTGCCTTTCTGTGAACAGAAGGACGGCTCAAGCTTTGCTGCCTCATCATAAACTTCTCGCATGGACAACAGGACACATTTCATTCAAGATTATGTGTTGGACACAAGCTGCCAATTACTCCCAGGCAAGCGATAAGACAGGACAACGCTTTATTCGAATGTTCCATTTAATCCTGTCAAAAGGGGTTGTTCGCATAAAGCGTTCTGACTCCCAGTTACGACTTTCGCTTCTCCAGTGCATAGAAGATCTGCGAATCTTTCGATTTTGTTAATCCACCGACCCACCCCCTTACCTTTTAGCGTTTCCCTGAAGTTTAATAACGGTATACTGTAGCCAACTCACCGAAGATCCCCAGCGTGGGGCGGAGCATAAACACACGCGTCGGTGCAGCCAAGATGAGGCAGATATGAGCATCACCGAGTCAGTAAGTCAAAACTGTCGTAGTGCACGTAGCCCCTTACCCTAGCTCGCAGAGCGAACGGCAGGACATAAACAACAGCATAACAAATGACGGAGTGCGAGCTAAAATAAGGGCTACGTGCACAACCGCAATTTTTTAATACTCAATATCCCTTAGACGGATAGGCGTGGCTGTGTATATAGATTTTAAAATTGGTAGCGCTCAGGTTTCAAGGGATTTGAGACCAATGAGCCTGATTCTCACATACCAGTGAGGTAGGCTTCGCACGCGGTCTTCGTGATGTTCGGTCAATCTTACCGGCGTTTTTTAGAAAGCCACGCCACGACTCGGAAATGCTGGAATGCGGGGGGGGGTTGGGGCAGGTATCAAAGCTTCGAGCTATTTCTAGGTTTCTGAAGAAGACGAGAAGGTCGAGATGCGAGGCCAGCGACAAGTTTCATCTAGCAACCTCGTCTGCGAGAATGGACAGTCCAAGTATTGCCAGGGCAACAATTAACAACATGTAAATTATTAGTATTAGGATCTCCTGAACCAACCCACCTATTCATCGTTCCCGGAGGGGAACGCTTGTTTGCCCTGAGCGGGAGCCGGCCCTGGCTTTGCCCCTTGGACCACGCGCGTGGTAAGCATGCAGCATGTCCCTACCCTACACTCCGCTTCATACTTCTTTATAGTAGAGCAGAAACTTTAAACAGTAAAAAGCGAAAGGATTTCAAATAGATGTCTTCATCAAATCGATCAAGTAGGTATTATGGGTACAGGTCAAATTTTTTTTCCACGTAACTCACTATCTGATGCATTTAGATCTGGTGCAAAATATCACAGTGGCACGTGGATCAGAAGCGAAGTTGACATGCAGTGGGAGAGAAGGCACGAGCTTTGAGTGCCTTTGGGAATTCACGGTAAAGGAACACGAATATGTCACTAATTGAAACGTATCACTGGAACCACTAAAACCTAATCTGCTACGGATCTCTCTTTTCTTGAGAAGCTAGGGTGCCATATCACTTTTTGTAAATTTGTCAAAAACGTGCTTGCTCGAAGATGGGGCGTCTACATTATCATCGTCTACCGTCCATCGTCAGTTCTTGGGTAGCTTGTCCATTCCTCGCTAGTCCCCCTCCCCCTTTTTCGACGTGTTCCTCTGTTGCATTCTTTACTCAGGTCAGTAGTACAGTAGTGGGCTAATATCCAGTGAAATGTTATTATAGCTTCCCCCTCGCAAGTCGAGTTACAATCTCTAATTCCATTCCATCCAGAATTCGCTCGCCTAACGTGCTTGCCTTTGGGAATGGGGAGGATAGGGGTGTCACAAGCAGTTTAGGCCGTGAAACTGCAGAAATGCTGATAACTCTAGAGGATGAGTCAAGAGAATCAAGGTTGATCGAAGTTGTGATCTTGTCAACTACTAGCGCCCACTACTAGCGTCCTCGGAAGCAGGGTAGAGCATCTCTGTGCGACACCTCTATTGTAGTTTGCCCTCCATGGGAATTTCAAGTTTACCAATCCACACCCGTAAGCTGCGGACCAAATCGCTGTTCTAGTAGTTTATCATACTGTCCATTCCTCGGCCACGATGAACCTTGGTCGAATAGGTAACGCATGCGCTGGATATGCTGAGAGTGTCCTAACTGTGCATCGTTCTTGGGGAGGCTGTGATAAAATCGCCATTCCGCCCATCTCGATGCTCGAGCTTGTCTCCGAAAAAGCAGTCTACGCTTCCTCGCAGTCGTGCTTCTCCTTTATCATTCGCTTCTCTGTAGATAATTATAGTCTCCATACTTCGTCAGCTTCGTCCTCGAACTGGAGACATCCGTCGGTACAAAGATCCTATAGCGAAACCCTCAGTGGCAAAGAACGAGCAGAAGAGTGAAAGCGCGAGCAGTTAGTGCATTTGGCTGTGGTTAGGCCTGTCGCTGGCCGCGCGGCAGCGTGGGTGGGGTATGGAGACGGCACCCAAGTATCACTAGGCTCCAGTTCCCGTGCAATTTCTGATCGGAGCACGTACTGTGGCTATGGACCTACTCCCGTACTTGGCAAGGGCCAGGGTCCATAGCCACAGGACGTGCTCCGACTCCAGAAATTGCACACGAACAGAGCTGTCGAGCCTACGTAATACTGCACATTTGCCTATTGCAGGAATCTAAATGGGGAAAGTCTCATCCATTAATTACTCATCATATAGTTATAATCTGACTAATAGAGGCTGTGCATCATCAAAGCTCTATGTTTCTCTTGCCCATGTCAGAGATAAAACACGTGTCTTCTTATGGTTGAGGTCATCATTCCAGGATACAAATGGCAAAACGACTGAGGAGCCGAAGTGCACTGCCAGGGTTCAGAACAAAACAATGTATTCAAGCGGAACTTTCAAATGTTTCATTTGGAGGATGGGCGATAAGGAACGCAAACATACGACCACAATCCACGTGACTGTATTAAGAGGTATATATGACATTGAAGTTAAGGATATCACTGAAAATTTCCGATAATTTTTCCACCGATTCCTCTTGTGGTTAGCAAACGAAAGTTCACCCCAGCCAGCACACATCATGAGTTGGGGATTTCGGTTTAATCCGTATGACCCGCCGTCCCCCAAAAGACGGCTTGGAGACAACCCTCCCCCCTTGCTGTCCCCTTTTTACGATTTGCTATGTTGTTTTTTCTGGGACACTTCTTGCCGCTGGAGCAAATTCTCGGAAAATACGACCCTTTCACCTCGATTCCCCCTCCTTCCTATCTACCATTTCCATTTTCCCAACTATCTACGATTTTTTATAGAATTTCCAGAGAATTTTTTCTCCCCGAAAAGTGCTGTAGGGGGAGTGGTATATAGCACATGTAAAACGGAAAAACCACGAAACTTCAGTAACGCGGGAAAATTCTTTCCCAGTGCGAAGAATTTCTCTCTCAGAACGCAAGTCACCTGTTGGGAAATCCCCAACGATGATGTACCTGATCCTAACACGATCCTCTCCCTCATCCCAGGTCCACTTCTAGAAAGTAGGAGCAGTTTCCTAGAAGTTCCGTCGAGCGACAGGAAACTCAACTGCTCACTACGAGTTTCACTATAACTGAACATGAACATTATCTTAAATGTATGCATGTAATTCACGTAAATACTCGCATTGTTCAGTTTGTAAGGTGCTCTATTTCTACTTTCAGATCGTCCGGACGACCCTAAAATAGAAGTTGAAAAGAATGAAAAGCGTCCTCGTTCAATAGGGATCTCGTGGGAAGTGCAATGGAATGCCGAATCACCAACACGAAAGTGCGTTCACTTCTAGTTGGGAGACTGAGCTGCAAAGTCATTGTTAGTGTAGGAATAGCTTCCAAGGCACAATGAAGAGCGTAGCTAGTGATGCTGAATTTGGGAAGAGAAGTTGTTAAGCGACTCGTCTGTGTAGAGAAAATGCAAAAAGGAACGTCAGGGATGCCCTGAATAGGAACGTTCGAGCCTCACAATTGTGCGAATAAAAGTCCTAAAGACCGTGTGTCGGGACTAGTCCACGGGCTGATTTCTATAATGGACCTTAGGACCTAATAAGAGACAGGAGAGCATTCACTTCATGCTACTTGTCCGGTAGCATCGCTTTTGGCTAGAAGGCGGACTTTAAAGGTAGACTCCGCAATGAGCCAGCGAAAAGTTCTTAGGTAGCGGGGTTATAAACCGAAGTTTATGTGCTATTTGACTTGCCTGTGAAGAACAAATGAAAGGAATTGTCAAAATTGCTCCAACTAGGGCCCTATTTGTGTCAAGCGAGAGACAAAGAATCGATGTGGATATCGGGCGAGAGGCCAGAGAAAGCAGCGAGAGAGCATGCAAACGAGCAAGACAGCAGATAGGACATCTATCACTTTGGGCGGAGCTTGTTGAGCACTTTTGCGCCTTACCGCCGCTACACTACCAGTGTCTGACGTGAAACCATGCAAGGTGCAGTTCACACTACCTCTCCGTACGATGAGCTTAGACAGTAATAACTGATCGTGCGTTTTTATAGGCAAGTCCTTTGAGAGATGTCGAGTTACCGTAATGAATGTCGAAATTTTGAAAAAAGCCCAGTCAGAAAGTCAGGCGGTGTCAAGCTAGCTCAGGATACTCCCTCCCCCTAGAATGAGCTCGTCTGAACCCGAATTTGACTAGTCTCAGGAAGCGACCTGAAAAAAAGTGCTGAACTCGACTAGATTCGAGTTCTTCATTGAAGAAGAACGTGTCGATGTTCATTAGATACTCCTAGAAATCCAGAAAAAAAATAGAAAAAAATAGAAAAATCATTGAGACGTCTTCCTCTGGACTAGAAGGATCACTGAGGTGGACTAGTCAGGCACAACAAATTTCCCCCTTTTCCTATTGTTCTGTATTTGTCGAGTGAAGCAGCACATACAAACACCTTATAATCCTGTTATGTCCAGTAATCGTAACGAAATTTTATCAACCCTGTTTGAAACGAATACCATTCTTGCGAGCTCTGGCTCCATTAATTCTAATATCATCAATTGAGCATGGATAAGGCACGCATTCATGACTTCAGAGGCTCGGCGCTTCGGTCGCACGTTAGAGCGATCGACGCCCTTAGTAAGCTAGCAGCGATCAATCGTCAAAGCGGGCGACCCGGACGCCGCCGTTGGCGAGAGTCCTGAAACCCTGCTTACACTAGAAGCATTCCCCTAGTGTTTTATGCTTTGACTGGTTACGTGAGCAATCAGAGTCTATTAGTTCATGTCTAATATGCCCAGTTATTGAACGGGCGGATGGCGTTGCACTTCAGAGGTGTGACATACCCACTTGGCACACAGGGAATGTACGGCTATCATATACTATATCTCTTAAGTGTGTATGGTGAATAATCAAGGATGTTTCAAAACGGAAAACTGATGCATTTATAGCTGGTTTGCTAATTAAGCTTAATGTTGGATATATGGCCGATGATTATTCTTTCAGGTAACAAATACACGGTCAGGGGGGAAAAGGGGTCATCACCACGGAGTTAGTCACTTGAAAACTCAAGAAACGGTAAGTTGTTCCGATACTTGAATATCTAGAATTCGGAGCTTGGTAGAGAGGTCGGTCCACGCTGATCGTATAGGCGGAGACAGTCCACCATTGATGTTTCCTAAGATCAGTGGAGAGGCGTTTCAGTGCACCTGGCGCAGTGATAGACTATATCCTGTAAGAAGCGGTTCGGTCATAGGACAAACTGTACACTCACCACCGGGGACTGCCTTTGCCATGTGTGAGGCGAAGAAGCGCCAGCTGCAGCGCGCCATCTTTTCCGCTCGAAGGAGCCCGAGCGGGGCTTGAGGGACTCAATCTTTAGGTGATCTGTTCCAGCTCCATGAATATTCTAACGGGCGCTTGCGCGAACCAAGTCTCACGCGAAATACGCAACTGCGCGGTATACAACTCACAATGAGAAGCGGCTGACAAATGTGGCGATCGGCAATCGTTAAAGACAAGCTCCCGCGATGAAAGTCTCATGGATATGCTTTACAAATATAAAACAGCAGCTGATAAGTAATCTCCCAAAGAAGAAAACAGGCAAGAAGCGTTCTCCAGAACAACATAAACAAAATCGCTCCCTCACAGTTACACTCCCTGCGGTCTCTGTGCAGCCCCTAGCTCACAATCTCTCTCTATCACATCTCGCAGTAGTTGATATCATCCAGTGCAAAAAAAGAATACAAAAAGAAAACAACAAAAACGCAGAGGAAAAACTCTGGAAGGAAAAAGGAATTTTATCAACACGGTGTCTGAATTGTGTATTACGGTACGAGCGGCTTTGGTCATCGTTCGTTTTGCATCACGGAAATTGCGTCACTCGGTTTTTTACGCGTTTCACCTCGCGAAATGGGTTGAACTGAATGTATATACCTCCAATGAGTGAACTGTAATAATGGGAGCCGAATTCGATCAGGGCTATAGCAATGAGCCCGCCGCCCAACTAAGAACAAGTGAGTGGCCTCCGTCGGAGGACATCTAGCAAGTAAAGGCGGTCCGACTGAGGAGGAGTTAGAACTAGCACTTTGAGCGGCTATAGCAGCCTCCACGCTCACAATAGAGTCGCGAAAGGTGAACAGTCTTCTAGCTTGGAGGCTAGACTACTTGCACAGCAAAGGCGACCACGAGCCACTTTGATCGCGGGGGCAGTCTTTTGAGCACGTGTATGATCCTGCGGCAGCACCTATGGTGTATGGGGACGGCGCCAGGGTATCTTGCTCTCCCGCTACGTTTCCGTGCACTTTCAGCTGGGAAAAGTGGCACTGCAGCTGCGGATCGTTCACTCTACACACGCAAGGACCAGGATCCACGGAAATGAGGGAGGTTGTCTTCGAGCACGGGAGCGTAGGCTCATGAAGTTGTAACGCCTTTGTAGGTGGCTCACGAATCCCTGGCGCTCTTGGCAAGCACTCTAAAGCACCAGAACACTTCGTGGCTATTAGCCTATCCTCCTTTAAGCTATGTAGCTCAGAACGTACAGTTTGCTGCATTGTACGCAGTCTAGAAGACAGTTATTTGAGCTAGTTGATTTACACCTTGCAGCATTGCTACGTCAAAGCAGCTACGTCCTGGTGCGAATGCCGCTCCACGCGACACAATCGTCTTCTTCTCAGCTTAGATGTTCTATATCGCAACCGCTTATGGCAGAACCGTGTTCGATCTCTTGTGTAATAGCAGTATATCTCCCAAATTCAACTGTGCTCCGATTATCTAGCGGCACTTACCCTGCGCTATCCGAGCAATGTTTCATGCTAGAATACGGTTCATGTCGTCTGGATGACAACAGGAAATATTCCTAGGGAGGGGAAGGGGTTCCTGAACATTTATTCAATAATCAAATGTGTGAATTGAATAAAAGCTTGAACTATTCTTCCTCTGTGTTGTTGTCCGAAAGCGGTAATGTTCAGACCGGTAACGTCACCTACAACGTTCCCAGTGAAGGTGGTACATTCAGTGTGACTGTCACTGCCATTCTTGTGAAGGGTTTGACTTCAGAAGCAAGGAAAGGTGGAGTCATTCATCGAATACTACAGTGCAATACAGTTTGACAAAACGGGCTGCACTTGCTGTGTTTCAGAAGACCTTGTGTTCGAGCCTATTGAAGATATCCAGGTGTTGAACGTTCAACAGAAAGTCGAAGGTCACGACATCACTCTCACATGGGACGTCAAAGGAAATCGGCCTGACGAGACACCAAAATATGAAGTGGTGTAGGTTCAATATTTTACGGACAGTTACTGGAACGTTTGGATGTTTTTCGGCTTAGGAGGGGTCATTTTGTCCTACAATCCAGGACAAAATGAACCCTCCTGAGCCGAACAACATCCAAATGTTTGTGAACCAGCGAAGTGATACGATTGTCGATTGTGCCATGATCACAGGGATTTCCATTTCAAGTGTCCTGTACATGTCTTGTTGTGTACCCTTTGGCAACCCCATGGAGCCAAATCGTGCCACTCCACCAGCGACATCAGCTTTTCGAGCGTCCGTCGGCGTGAGCGACTAGGAAAGTATAGATGATCTAGCAAACGACAGCGTCTACCCCACCAGTGACCGTCAGCGTCTTGAGAGGCGGGAAAGTATGAATATCGATTTAGCGTCTACCAGCGCCCAGGTGTACGGTACTGTGTACTGGCACGGTGGGGTTGCCACAATTTCACGACGCCTAATCCCGCACCATCGTCTCCTACTTCCTCCGTATTCCACCAGCAATTTGCTGCCCTCCTACCTCCCCAAACTCTAATCCTGGCTGCTGGTGGGCGCTGGCAGACGCTGCCATTCGCAGGATCAATAGCAATACCTTCCCAGGCGCAAGCGCTCACCAACGCTCGGTCGCTGGTGGGCGCGAAGTATGGACGCAGCCTGAGGGCCCGGGATAAGCGTAACTTCTCACTATAAAAGAAGCACTATATATGGCGTAGACGGATTTCAGCACCCCATGTGAACTTATTCCCATGCAGTTCACTGCATTCGTGGAGAACCTGCTCAGTCAAACAGACCAACGTAAACAGGAGAAAGTGCCTGTTTATCTAAAAGGAAATTGCTCGGATTTGTGAGCTATGAAAACGACTTTAGTCTTTGGGCTCGCTTTACCAGTCAGGACATTTTTGTCACATCTTCTTGCGCTGTACTTTGATCCGCAGCTGATCAACCACTGTATCGAAGAGAGTCCATCTGCTCCTTGTGCTCCTTTTCACCCGGAATCGCATTCTCTATCGACAGATCCAAGGAGTTCTTAGAATTCCTCGTAGTCTGAACTTCACAGTGAGTGACGACGGCGCTGCGGTCCCTCAAAGGCATAA
>MU915587.1:0-10784 GCA_036418165.1 Cooperia oncophora
CTCCAGCTTCACGAGAGTTCGCAGGTTCCACCACAGTGGGACTTGCGAACCGGAACTAGTGAAGCAACGATAGTGCAAAATGCACCACCCCTTCCCGAACTGCGCCGAGTTTTCCTAGATCATCTGCTATTTCCCATCAAACTATGTGAACGAAATCGAAATGTTCAAGCGTTGCGTTGTGTAACATGCGAACTTCACGCGCACTAAAAGTCCAAAATGAATCATCGTTCGTCGTTGCTCATCCCAACAAAGTGATTGCTTTTCAGACGTTACGATTCCGAATCGTAAACGTCTCTTCTTTTCCTCTAAGTCTTCTTCAAAGCCCACAGGCAACGTGGTGGCCGCGTCTGGCTGGTTGGGAGGAATATAAGTTAGTGGAGGCTATGGATTCACCTCCCTCCTCTGAGTCAACTAAATTTCCTGAGAAACGACGGGGTGAATGTAGATGGGAAGATAGTTAAAGGGAGGTAAGATTCAAGTTGGAGATTCGAGATGGGAGCGTACGTGAGGAAGCGCTTATCTGAAGGGTCGCACTGATTAACAAGTTTCCTCCCCCCCCCCTTCCCAAAAGATCGGAAGAGGTAGGAAACTTACTAAAAGACACTGAAAATGCCATGGAAGGGAGTTTTAAAACAAGGCTGTGGAATCGCACTCTCCCGAAATCAGTGAAATCAAGTCAGCGAAATCTTCTGGGAAATAGTGGAATAAGTGTAGATGAGGAAATAGCCAAAGGGGGTGAAGTTCAAGAAGTTCAAGTTTAAGGCGTCGGGGTAGAGGCGTGCGTGAGGATGCAAGCGAGCTAATCACAGACATTTCAGCATAACTACACGCTCGCAACCGCACGCATATGTCCTACATTATTGCACAAAGTGACTGTTCTCCCATAATTTGGCTTGATGTCAGTTCTATAAGCTATACAGCCATCTGCGTACGGATACTCATTGTTTTATTTATTTATTTATTTGCCTGTTTACTTATCTGGACTGCGCGTTCCAAGCCTGAGCCTTCAGGGGAAGGGATCCGGAACTGTGGCCGAGTGGTCCCCACCCCTTCCTAATAACGTCAGCACTAAATCCATCCACAAATTTTCATAATCGTTTGATCCATACTTTTGTAGAGGGAAATAATGTAGTTTCTAAGCGATGCTACCAAAGTGTAGGGTCCTGGCGTTAGATATCGGATCGACCTCTGCTCGGGCTTGGCCTTCCATCCTTCTGGGATCGGTAAATCGGTCAAAGGGTTATCAGGGATGATGAATAAACTGACCTGAACATCGGCTTGGATTCCGAACTGAAATAGAATGCGTTGTGCATCCCAGAAACTATTGATTAACAGCGAAAGCTTTGTCCTTTTTATCCTTTAATTGGCGATGTTCTTAGTCTACATCTATGAACAGGAGAAGTCTCTCTGTCTGTCAGGCCCGGTTCCTGTCCCTTGATGAATATCGGTCTGCTCCGACGTGTCATTCAGCTAGCTGGCTTGAGTGAATCGACTCGACTTCTAGCTGCCTGAAGTTCCCACTGTTCGGACACTTTCCCGTGGTTTTTCAGCAGCAGTTAAGTCAGGAAACTCCGAGTCGCGGCCGCTTGCTGGCCGGGAGTATTCGTATGGCATTTGCGTTTTTCTGTTGGCTTACTCACAATTCTTAATTACTCCTGGTGTCCCGAAATTAACTAATAGTTTGCCTGAGCGGGTTGCGTGCGGGCAATTGCCTCTGGGTCCCACCTTAGCAGGGCTAGTGGCCTCCAGAGTGCAGAATGTACCAGATGTCCGTAATAGAGACCTGTCAGCATGGGGGATGTGTCAAATGGCGGTGTGGGTACGACCCCCTCCCCCTCGAAGAGGGTCCAGACACGACCCCCCCCCCCCTCTTGCTCTAACTGACAACCAGATGCAGTTAAGCCAGCAATAATGACTTCCTGAAAAATGGAAATCTGGGTTTCTTCGAAAAAGGCGCAACTCTGCTCTAAAATACAGGAAATAAAAGGCTGTTTCAGCCTCATGCAATATGAGGCTGAACAACAGCCTCGCATTACCTACAATTTTGTCTTAGGATTCAAAATAAAACTCCTCGTTCGATAACTATGTATGACATGCAACTTGTAAAAAGAAACACAATTGAAATAGCGGCTAATGGTGATCATTGATAGGCTGAATTGGTGAAAAAATAGCCCCAAGGTGAGCGTGTCAGGGCCCAGATGTGCATTCAATGAATGGTGACGGGGAAATAATGAAAACATGCACGACGCAACAAAGCGAAACATGGAAAAACATGGAACATACAAAAATTGCAGAGCTAAATGAAAAAAGGACAACCAGGCCGGCAGTAAATCGTTCCATACTTGGCTATTATCGATCAGGCTGCAGGGTGCAAGGCTGCGACCGCTTTCTTTGGAAAAACGTCATTAGAGCGCGGTTTTTTTACTTGCCAACGTCCTGGGGTCTGTTCGGGGGGTTATATCTTTTTTTAGGTGCGGAGCTTTCGAGGAATGGTGAGCAGCATGCAACGGCAAAGTTTCTACTGTTGCGTATTCTACCTAGTTGCAAACTGAACAATCCAGAACCCGTTGGTGAAATATTCCGGATGGGTTTTGGATAGGCTAGGGGTAAATCGCGAGCTGGTTTCCATGCTTCACGCGAGGATTGCTTCGTTCAAACGCAATTTCATCAGGATTAAAAACGTCCTGAAACCCCTCCATCCTTTCTCTTTCCAACAAGCTTCACACGGTTTTTCTGAAGACCCACTAGTTCAGGAGATATTTTAGATGGGTTACCCTTGCGCTACCCCCTGGACCACCCGAAAAATTGACTCCTTATGTGCCATTGTGAGGATACACCCGTTCCTGCTTTTCAGTTGTGTCCTTCTCGCCTCCAAAAATACATATTTCCCTTCAAATGAGTGGAAGAGGAGCTCGGCTATCACTAATCGGTGGTCCGTGCGCCGTGCATTAGGCTCCTACGGAGAGGTGGTGGAAAGGTGTAAATTCTAATTTCAGGTGCTTTTATCCATGCAAGCAGATGTTTGTTTAGGGTTTGTAAAGGACCCGACAGGAATCTGTTTGAGACGTATTATTTAGTCATCTACGTACTTACGAGTTCATGCTATAAACTGACACTTATTATTTATTTATTTATTCTTGCTATATTGCTAATAAATCTTTTATTATTTTGTATTCCTATTACATCCGGGTCTTCTGAAGCTTTCCGTCCGTTCCATTACCCTTAGCAATGACACCTTTGTACTGTTTGATGCCTAGCGAGCCTACTTTTGCGATACTCCCCACGTCCCCCGCGGCCAAGTACGAACCCATTCTTGGGGATTTCCCATGAAAAGAGGGCTGTTAAACGTAGCATTTAAAGCTGTAAAGAATACACTCATAATAAACTTCATTTTTTTTATAGCATCTTGACTTCCATAGCTCCACTCCCACTATCAACTGAAATGTCGAAGCATTGCTCGGCTCTGAGTGACCCTTGAGGTTTACGACCCCCCCCCTCCCCCTCCTGCGCCAGAGTACGACCCCTAGTGGGTTTTCGCACAACGATGCTGGTACCGTCCCCTGATAGAGACTAGCGGCAGATAGATTAGGGAAATAAGCTGGCCAAGGAATGAGAACTTGTTAAGAGCTCAGGCCCTCAGAGCGATGGCGGATTGGTGAGGATAAGTACTCTAATGGAATATGAATGGAAAATGGAAGGTATTGGATACAGTGACTGGTCCGGGCTGTGGACTTATCAGACCTGAAAGGGGTATACGGACATACTGAACTCGATCTCTTCGATCGCGCCAAATTTCTGTTTTTCTCTGCGCTCTCACGTCTGCATAATATTCTGTGCCCATGTGACTTTAAAACTCCAACATCTCAATTATCGATGTATGGCCCCAACTGACACCGAAGAATCGTCCTCCTTTGGAAAAACTCATCACTCTTGTAACATGTTTTGTCGCAATTGGTTTGTTTTTGGCACCTTTTCGATGCCTAAAGGTGACCAGCACGATGACTTTCCTTTCACTCGTGCGATTCTGACTATCGCCGCCACAGGACTGCACCCAAGCAGGGTCCTGACGACGTCAGAAGCGGCCCCAGGCGAACATGGTCTGATTTCTGCGCGTCGAAGGGCTCATGACCTCTGTGTAGGAAGAGAAGCGCATGTTCTAGGCCGCCGCTCCAAGCTGTGTTACGTGCAGGGCACATCGGTTGTTGGGAATCCCCAATAGGAAGGTCGTATTTTTGCGCGCACCCAGAGGAGGAGTGCGTATTTTGGGCATTGGGAAGAATTTATTTTCGATAGTTATTTTCTCGTGCACAGCGCTTGTAAAGGGGGGGGTCGTAATTGGTCATTGTTGGGAGGAGGAGAGAGTCTTCGCGTTGTGGCGTTGTAGGAGCGGTGGTTGACCCTTTGTTCGATGAGGAGGGTTAGAGCGCGCTCTTTTTGGGGGGGGGGGAGGGGGTCGTACCAGCTCCCCGCTCAAAAAATAGGGAGGGGTCGTACAGACTCGACTGAAATCCCCAACCAATGATATGCCCTGGTTGGCGTTATTTTTGTGTCCGCTTCGGCCTGATTTCCTTCTATTTTCTCCTTTCGTTTCCACTTTGGTTCATGACCCTTTCTTTGAGTCAAACCTGATTGTGCATATTATTGTTACAAAATGCCGTTAGAATCGGGTTTCTCTTCATCATTATTCATCAATAAATACATTTTTCTCTCTGCAAATGTCGGCAGCTGTGTTATTTGTCTTTCCGAGGAAAAACCCCCACTTAGTGGAGATAATTAATGAGTGCGGCTGACAGGGCTGTGTTTCACTGCACCCCGACAACGATGAACATTCGCAGCAATTTCGCGCTCCAATTACGTTTTGATCTGCTTCGCTGATAATGGGCGGAGCTTTCGAGTTTGTCACACATGCATTTGGAGGGGGTGTTCGTGGGGGCGCCAGTTTGACCGTTTTCGCCACCATTTACAAATTGTCAGTGTTTATTGCGCTATCGCGTTATCAGCGATCGGTCAGGTGTTTTGCGGGGCGCCTGTCAGATGATCTTGGACCCCCCGTGATCATCAATAGTCATCGTTTTCGTCCTCGTTTCGTCTCGTACAACGCATTGATCGCCTCAGTTCTCGTCATTTGTCGTTCGATCCTTCTCAGTACTTTTCTTGGATAATGCTGTGATGTCCTTAAATCGATACTTTCGATCGATATTGTTGCAGAATGGTGCAGAAACTCGAGAACGAGCCGACGTCCGACGATCAGCCCAAGAATCCACCTTCTCCAAAAAGTCGTCTAGCGGTTTTGAAACGAAACAAGAAACGTGAGTTCAAAACATTTATTGATGGGGGGGGTGTTTCTCTCTGGTCAGACCCTTTTTATTTATTTATTGATTTATTTGTTTTCTTTAATCATGGTGTGTCCCAAATGAAAGCTGTTGTAGTGAACTGGCCATTTCGGTGCAGGAATTCCCAACCGCAAAAATTTTTGGCCGCACTTCGACTTCGGGGGGCATCAAAAGGTAATCAGCGAAGTCAGACCAATTTGGGCACTACTCAACTATTACTACTACCTCAACTTTCCGAAAACAGGCCGGATTTTGATCGACTTTTTTCTACGGGGGGGGAGATTTGGCTGAAAGTTGGGTTCTAGGGGTAATTCGACCTCCTGAACACGAATATCACATCCACTTGGCCTGAAACTGCCTGGCGCCAGCGCCAAGGTACGTAGACGGTATTTCTCGAGTTTCGATATGCTTTTAAGCCTTTGAAAACGATGATATTTTGGAAACGCGCAGAAAGAAGATTTCCACTTTATAAACCTGTTGTTATGACGAAGCCGATAATGGTAACCTTTAAAGCCTTTTTGCATACGCCTCCGCTGGGTCGTGAGTGAAGTGGTCCGACCACTCCTGAACCATCTGCCCCTCTTGTTGTTAACCGTACTGTGCCTATGAAAGATTTCGCTTCTTATTTGTTAGAAGGGCCCTAAAACGCATTGGAAAACTGTTTGAAAGATCGTGATAGTCAGCGAAATGGTGATTTCTTTGAATTTATGGGTTTTTCCCATTCCCACTGCCTTTCATTTTTGATTTTTAAAGTAAGGGGGTTACTTTATTGTCATTTCTATTGTTTCTGCTGATTTTTGCCTCTATTTCTTCGTATCTAGTTCAACGTATGGAAGTGTACACGGGCAAATACTACGTTCAAGCCGCGCAAACTAGATGCTCATCAAAGTTAGAGCTAGTTTTAGTTACACTGACTAAGAAAATCCAACCGGTTAAGCTAGTTTGATTCTTTCAACCACCTGGCTTTGGCTGCTGTATTCATATTGTCAAGCCCTTCTATGAGAGAATGAAAATGAGTACCTAATAGACCCTCGAAGAGCTCTCCAGCTTTTTTTTACAGCTGTATTTCTGCTTGTAGGCATAGCACTTAACAACAAAGTAATAAAAATGCCTTGGAACAGGATTTTTATTGCTACATGTTCAGTCGAAACTATTGCTGTTCAATGAAGTGTTTACCGCGGCGCATGAGTCAGTCAACGAAGGGTAATAAATGTGCTGCTATTTTGAGAAGAAAAAAGAATTAGCGGAAAAATCATTGTGCTTTTTTGGAAATCTCTGTTCGTTTCACATCGACAGACAAGCATTTAATTTCATGAAAATAGTTCTATGAGGAGCTTCTTTACAAATTCCCGAAAAGAAGCATTTGAAATCCTTGTTTTCTTATCGAACTGAACGCGTTCTCCCCAAGAGGACACCTTCTTGAAGGTACACATCGCGCTTGTCTGATGTTCAGATGCTTTCTTTGGATACGGTATAGTAGTGGATTCTGCCCGCAAGCATGGATGATGCGTTACTTTCGCACCTCAAAATACGTAAGGAAAAGGCCCACCCGCTAAGAAGCCAGCAGCCCTCCCACTAGCCACGGCAACGCCCTGCTTTCATTGCTTAAAGCTCCCGTTCCGCTATCAACTCTCTCCATAGTCTCCACAGTGAGAGGGGTGGTTAGTAGAAGGGCTGGTGCTAACTAGTGAGAACTCGTCCAACCACGCCCCTTCGCCCAGTCACATTCAAGTGCAGTTCAGCATAGGATTCTATAGAAAATGGGTCATTTTTTGTGCTTTTTTTTCTTTTTTTTGTGTTAATCGCCGTTTTGTCATTAGTTTTGATATCTGAGACGCAAAACTCAAGATTTCTGAAAGCGTGTCTTTAAGTTTTGCGAAAATTCCTTCATATGTAGAGAATGTTAAGAATTTCATTCCTAAACCGCTCTTTTTTCACAAGTACGTTCGCACGGGCCCTTTCCCTAGGTCCAGGTGGAATTTCTCTCTTAGCACAGAATCGTTTCTCCTCATCTTCTTGCAATACCACACACAGAAAAAATAGCGCGAAGTGAAGCTTATTCCACTTCGTTACTTCACAGTCTCCACAGGACTACCTGCGTTGGAAGGATTTAGCCTAAATGCTCCCCTCGCTCCTTTCCTAACCGAGCTGCGACTTGAACTGGTTTGAAAAAAGCAATTTCACTTATTGGAGTAGTATCCTTACAATTCAATGGAACGTAGCTCACTACGACTACGATTTTATGAAAAGGATTGGTTTATTATTTCGTTGTCAATGATGTCTCGAAAGACGTCATTAACGGGTTGCATGACGTCAGTGACACGTCATATCTCTTTTGTAACCCACTGAACCGCTATTCCTGTCACATCAGTGCTGAGAAATCTTTTCACTTTTGTGCATGCTAACTGACGGACAGACTGATGCTTGATAGTTCTTCGATTTTGGCCTCGGTCCAACAGCGACGATTTGGCACGTGAACACGTCAAATTCTCCTTTTTGTTTATAAACCGCTGTTTATCTGACTGTGTGAGACTCATGTGAGTGTTGAAATTCGATCATGTTTGCGTCAGTAAACCCCTTAGGGGACACATGGTCGTATATTCCATCGGATTATGCGTGTCAATCTATTATTATTGTTGAAAATAAAAACAACAAAACTCTGGGAGGGGTTAGCTCAACTCATACATGTATCTAGTTCTCCTTGTCAATGCGACATTTTTCTATGAGACTGCTTTCAGCAAATGCGACGTCGGATCCGTTCCGGTTTCAGGGCAATGGCGTCACATACAAGGTTCGTTTCGTCCGCTCGAAACGGGTTTCTTTTATCATCAATGGGATTATCGATTTGGAAATTTGTTTCTTTCAAGGGGAAATTGATCGGTGAACGGGATGTAGACAGTGCACGAGGGGATGCGATGTGTGCGGATGCAATGCGAGCAGCAAAAGCGGCTGTTAAAGCTGCTGGTGCTCACAAAACGCGAATTATTCTTCAAATTAACATCGATGGAATAAAAATTGTCGACGAAAAAAGCAATGTAAGCCTATAGTTTCATTTTTCATTTTGGATTTAACATTTAAGGGATTTGGTTCATTTTCCCTGGAAGGAGCGATAATCTAACTGTTGCCAGCAAGAAGGAAGTAGACATGGCACACACTGTCAGTGAAAAATCTCGCGAAATGCGACCCACACCCCTCCCACTCAAATTTCCTCATCTAGCACGAATGCCCTTTTTCCATATCAAATTAAACCGAAATCTTCCTGAACTTTCTCGACTTCCGATCACATCTTTGGAGTTTTTTTTCCGGAGGTTCCTCCACTTTCTCTCCAAAAAAATGCCATGACGTGGAAAAGGTGACGGGAGAGGAAGTATATGACGTGAAAACAGCAAAAGCCGATAAAAGTGCACAACAGAAAACATTCTCTTCGAAGACTAAAACGCACCCCCCCCCTCCCTCCTCCAGCGAGGGAATCGGGCCCCTCTCCTTGGGGACTAAGTACGTGCCTGCGGTGAATGAAGGGTCTACAAGTTCGATCGAGGGCAATGTGTTTTTTTCAAGCTCTTCACGTCCCCAATCTGCTTTGCAGATATGTACCTTCAGCAATCTATCAGAAGTGCTCTCCCCCCCCGTCAATCCCGTCTATCCACCTCCTCCCGTCTAGGCCTGTGAGGGCAGTGCGGGGGGACGGTAGCACTCACTGTTAAATAGCCAGTGACCAGAAGAAGCAGAAATACGACGTCGCTCATAACGGACCAGTATGCGAGACGTCGTTGAGATTTCACCGATCGCGCCTCGCTAGCCCCATTGAGACGTTCACAAGGGCTCTTTGTGTAGGAACCGAGGTGACTGGTGGCAGAAAATCACTCCAAAGAACTTGGTTCGTTGCTTATCCCGTTCTGCGTTCATATGATATTGCAGCCTTACTGCGTCAATAGTTTTTTGTATTTTGTTCTCCCCCTCCCCCTTTCCTTCCTTCCCCTTCTGAAAGTTCTGCGCCTCTGGCCCTTTCGCATGCTGTATGGACCATTCTTGATCATTTACTATCTGCGTCTCCATTAATGTTCCCCTTGCTTTTATTCCATCACGTATAAAGGCTGGTGTCTGTATCCTCTATTCGCTGGCTCTGTGTCTATTTGGTTTCAACACACTGGTCGGTGAGCGCACGTCCCGCGAAGTAACGTTTGAATCGACGACTATCCTCTTGCTACTCTGGAATACGCACCACTCCCCGCTGCAAACAGGCACCTTTGAAAAAGGAAACGTTGGAAGCAGGACTAGTTGAGGAGGTTGACTAAGCCCAAAACCTCTTTTTTCACCCCAAAAAAAAAAAATTCGGGAATGTGGTCGCCCGCCACGGCACAAAGCTTCAATCCTCGTCTGTCTGACTACACAGATATAGTTGTGTCCACTATGCTGTCGACATGGGCGAGGAGGAATTTCAAACAGTAGAAGGAAGTTTCGGTCCAAAGAATCGGGGTGGGGGGAGGATTTTCAAGTTTAACGGACTCACCCATCGACTGTCGACCATCTAAATCGGCCTCTTCTCGAGTTGACAGGTTTTACCATGATGGCTTGACGAGCTTGCTCCAGCTTCACAAGAGTTCACAGGTTTCACCAGAGTGAGACTTGTAAACCAGAACTAATGAAGCAACGAAAGTGCAAAATGCCCCCCCCCCTCGGCAAACTGTGCCGACTAATTCTGATGATGGTGAGAAATTGTTCCTAAACGACCTTTTCAGAAGTATTGAAGATTCCCCATGAATTACAAGCACAGTTTTAGGCTGTGCTGCATAATTTTCCGGTTTCGAGGGTGTCCTTCATCGCACGCGATACAACTGATGCACGAGCTTTTGGAATTGTTTTTGGACAACCAGACAGTAGGTTGCAATTGGCATTATTTTTCCCTGAAATTGATTTTTTTCAGGGGAAAACTTGAATGAGTTGAGTGAAATATCGTTTCTATGTACCAGAATTCAGATAAATACAAGTTCTACGGGATCAAAACAGCACAGACTGCTGATCAAGCGGTGCTAGCAATACGGGACATGTTCCAGGTATTGTTTTGATTTTCTTTTTTTTACAATTCGTTGCGGATATTTGGAGCATATTCGGGAAATCATTGATTGATGTTTTCTGTAGGTTGTTTTTGAAATGAAGAAGAAGCACATTGAACAAGTCAAGCAACAGCAAGAAGAGCGGAAGGTATGTGATTTCAAATTTGCTTTTTGGTGCACTGGAAGGGGGGGGGGGTCGTGGGGATTTGCACTCACGCTACTTCCCATCCTTGTATTGAGCCATCGAGTGCCGACCTATAAAATCCTGTGAAGCTGTGAAGTTATACCAGTGGAAGTTTGTAAGAATTACCTGTCAGCTCTTGTGAATACCTGTTACCTCTTGTAATCCATAATGCAATGAAGACGTCGATGGGAAGTGACGTGAAAGTGCAAAATA